>BJCO01363086.1:0-13790 GCA_018326465.1 Flaveria floridana
ATATATATATATATATATATATATATATATATATATATATATATATATATATATATGTGTGTGTGTGTGTGTGTGTGTGTGTGTGTGTGTGTGTGTGTGTGTGTGTTAATAATTTGAGAACCAAGAATTGATTTAATCATGAGATCACATTTTCAAGATATACTAAGCACAAAGATATAATTAAACATCGACAACTTAGTGAGATCACACTGATACTGAGTCTAATCACATTTTAAGTTTTTGATAGCCAAAGCAGTTCAAGAATGATTGTCAATATGTTTGTCCAAATTTAAACCCATGCCTTATTCTTTTCAACGAGAGACCTGCAATTGATTTTATCATGTTTAAGGTTTGATTAGAGAAGCTCAGATAACTTGGTTCCCACAGACATTCGGCAAAGAACTTATCCAGTCATCAGGGCTTATTGAGTATATGATTAACTCTGCTTGATTTTCTTTTAAGTTTTCAACAATGATCTTAATTTAAGAATCAATGTGCCTTTATTTGGGGGACAGATGATGAGAGGTCCAGGTCTATACTTACGTATAACAGAGGAGGTGGTCATCAAAGCGTGCTAGTGAATCTTCAGGTCTATACTCATGTATAACAAAGAAGTTTCACCACTCCAGGTCAATGTTCACACATAGCAGAGGAGATAAGCATGAGAAATTATTAATTAATATACATTCTGACAGAGGTCACAAGTTACTCAAAAACAGAGGTTTTTCTGAAAAGCATAACTAGAAGCAGTTTGTTTTTACTAACTAGGTGCTCAATTTAGGCCTCGGGTAAGGGTGATTTAGGATTTAAGGGGGATCAAAATAGAGATTTGAAACTCTCAACCAATTTCTTACAAGGCTTAATGTCTTTGTGTAGGCCGAGATGTCATGAGAATAATCCTTATCACCGAGTTCTAAAGCTACACTTGGGCTACAGAATCACTGTTTACTTTGTTTTCAGGCTGAGCCTACCAAGCATATCATATAATAAAACTATCTTTTTCAGATTTTAGAATTTTAAGTGATACAGACATCTACGTCAGTTACTATCATTTCTCACAAAGTACAAGTCATGCAAATAAGCAAGAAGACATACTATCATTTTTCAGTCATCCCAAATCAAGTTCTTAGTTCTCCTGAAATCTTTATTCTCCCCTGAAATTTCTTTTTAACTGCCATGAACCAGAAAAAGAATTTTCTTTCTCTTTTTTTAATTATTTACAGGTATATAATAAACGAAATGAAAATAGAATTTTACTAAAGAAAGTCTTACAAATTATACTAGCAAAAACATGAGAAATGAAATGCCAAGAAAAATGCAGTGATTAGGAATGATAGATAAGAATCCAAAATGTGGATGAGATACCATAACCATAACCTGTTTGTTCCACCTTAAATTAGAATTAGAAACAAACTCAGTCAGTAAACCAGATTACTGATAGGCCTCCTGAATTGTTCCAGTACTCATAAACTGATTAATTAGAGAGGGAGACCCATGCCATCGTGGTCCTGGAAGTTCCTTTTTCATCAGTGTATGTAACCTGTTTAAGCACACACTCTTTTGAAACTCTTTATCCTTTTCCATTTGTTTTACTTTCCAAATTTGTTTTTGTTCAATTACTTTTGATTTGAAAGAGTTGAATTTGGAAATCATTTCCTTTTTAAGACCCGAAGGCAAAGACTTTATTTTTGAAACATTGGTCATTTTCATCTTTGAATCATGTGAAATTGGCTTTATGAGAAGATTTGGATAGATTTTTCTTTATCCAACCATTCAAAGATATGTGCTTTTTACCTTTTGAACCCGAGAAGCAACCTGTGTTATCTTTACCTCCCGAAACTTGCCTTTGAACCTGAGGGCACTTCTTTAGCACACGACCTTCTTTTCCACATCTAAAGCAAGCCTTGAAAGGCTTTTGGTTCTTTGTAGTCCTGTGGCTAATAGAAGAGGGTGGAGCCTGCTTTGAGGTTGTTGCAGCTTGTTGACAACCTTGAAGCTTCTTCTTTTGGATATCAGGAAATTGAACCTTTTGAGGCTTTGTCAATGTGGATTTTGAACTGGGCAGTGATTTGATGTGTGATGTTCCAGGAGCTGAGACCTGAACATCATTCTTAGAGCCTTTTTGTATGATTGGTGACTTGTTAGACTTAGAAGCATATTTGTGAAGATCATGATGGATAGCAGATGAAGATGGTAAGTGTTTCTACTGAGCTTTCGAGGAATTGCTGGTTTGTTTAACAATTGGAGATGAGATCCGTATAGGTCTTGATTCGACTTTTGGAAACATTTAAGACTTGTTAACTTTAGGTGACTTGATGATCTCTGATTCGTCATCAGAGTTTGTCCGTCTTGTATACATAAGTCAGCTTCCAATGGATCTTGGTTGATAACTCTTGTTGTGTCGGTTTGTGTTGTTGAGTTCTGATTGCTTGATGATTCCACAGTTGTTCCTTCTTTGACAAACTTGACAGGAACAAAAGAACGGATGTTACCTGTCTTGACTCGTTCGCTCAAAACATTAATCTCGACATTCTTTTCTAAAAGGTTTCTTTTTCAATGATCATTTTCTTCTAAAGCTTCTCTTAGTTTGATAAAATATTTGGACTCATTGATTTTAAGTTCTTTGTTTATTCGATTTAACTCTTTTTCATTTTCTATCAATAACCTGTTAGCTTTATAAGCACCAAATAGACGAATTTTGCAGGGAGGAGAACACATGTCTTGAACTATCTCATAGGGGAGTCCCATAACTATCTTTTCCGCAGCAAATGCTTTTTCACATTGACAAACAGGAGTGTCCCTTTGTACTCTTCCTCCTCAGCAGCTCTCTTCTTACCTTCCTCGGCTTCATCTCCCTTCGGCTTTCCTTCATCCTGAACCTCCAGCTTCACTTCATCTGTTTCACTATCTTGTTGTTTCTGAACTTTATACCAGCTTGCACAGGCACCAACATCACCAACACTCTCATCTTTAGTATCATACTTGAATTCTTTGAAAGGATGAAAATGTATTGACTGTACTCTCTTCTTTTCATACATGCATTGACTATACTCTCTTCTTTTCATATCCAATTCAAATGACTTCACCTTGTTGATAACATTCAAGAGTTTGTAGTCAGCAAAATGTATTTCCTGCTTTAACAATTTAACTTGTGGACTCCACTGTGGAGGAAGAGAGTCCTGACTTGCTCATGGCTCCCTAGCTGGTCATCATATTTCTTAAGATTGCTTGTCACCATCAGAAATTGATCAACAAAATCAGATATCTTTTCATCTTTCATGGCAGCAAAAGAATCAAACTGACTTTGTGCCAATATTAGATTATCAGATTTGAAGGAATTAAAGACTTCTGAAAAAGCCATTTTTCACAATAAATTGTTTTTTTTCTCGAAAAAGATGTCAACTGAATGGTTTCTAAGCAACTGGGATCAACAAATTCGTTGATAATTTCATTGATAATTTCACTCAAAAACCAACAAATTCGCAGCCAATTTCGCTGGAACTTTCGCTCTAAATCCGCTGGTAATTTTGACAGCAGTTTCGCCCAGCAATGACACACAGATGCTAGTTTTGCTGGATATTTTCGCCCGAAACTAGTTGAACTTTCATTCAAAAATTAATTTGATAGCAAATTTCATTGGGTTTGTCACACAAACGCCATGAACTTCCGTCTAATGTATGTACTTTAGCTAGGACGAAGAAAGCAAATCCAAAAACCAAGAATTGCTTAGTTTCGTTGAAGGAACCTTAGTTTCATCGGGCAAGACTATATAGTTTCGCTGATTGAAGCTGTAATTTCGCTGGACGAGCTATCAAGTCGTCCAAGTATCTGAACAGCCTTTTTCAGCACGAAATCAGCTCAAACTCATCCAAATCTCAAAGGATTTGAGATCTGATGATCGCAATAGCTTCCCACACTAAAATCAAGCAATCCTCAATCAATTTCCATATCCAAAACACGCAGATCAGATCGAAAATGAATGGAACAGTGACTTGAACTTGAACTCAAACAAAAATCGAATAATCAAGAGCACAATGGCTCTGATACCAAATTGTTGGTCCTCTCGATCGATATAACAGTGCAATTGATTAATAAAACATAAACAAATCCCACTAAGAACACAAATATCAATGATATTTATGAACAATAAAGATCAAACACTATAAAATAGAGATGAACAATGATGAACACCTCATGAACACTCAACAAACCCTTGTTTGATCTTTGATGATTTGAATATGATATTACAAAGTGGAAACCCTCAAATCAATTGGCTCATTCAAGCTTCCAACCCTAATAACAACTTAACTATTTATAGTGAATATAATATTCACTAATGACACATTAAGCCCCTATACTTGAACTAATTAGGGAAAATAAAAATAAAATATAAAAATGACTAAAACAAGATTAAATATATTTTGTTGACACAAAATATATTTATTAACAATAAAACTCCTAGTCAAATATATCCTCAACGTCTCGTCTTGGTTCTTCGTCTCGAACGCGAATGTTTGACTTTTCTGATGACTTTGACCGTGATGTTGACTTTTGTTGACTTTGACTGTGTTGATACTTCAATGTTGTTTGTGATGTCGTTGTTGTTGTTGATGGCGTTCATTGTCATTATCTTTGTCATTTTTGTTGTTGTCATCTTCTTTGTCGTCATTATGATTGTTGTCTTTATAGGTGTTTTCTTTATAGTTGTTAGCGTGGTCGTTTTTGTCGTTGTGCTTGTCATTGTCATGGTTATCATCATCGTGAATGTCATTGTTGTGGTGGTTTTTGTTGTTTTGGTCGTCGTCATTTTCATCGTCGAAATGGTTGTCATTGTCGTGGTGTTTGTCTTTGTTGTAGTTGATGTTATGCTTTTCATTATTTTGGTAGTCGGCATTGTGGTAGTCGTTATGGTGGTTGTCGTTGTTGTAGTTGTAATAGTCAATGTTGTTATATTTGTCATTGTTGCTCTCAGGGATGTTGTCATCATCGTGGTTGTTGTTGTTGTTGTGGTTGTCATCATTGTGGTGTTTGTCATTATTATGGTTGTCATCGATGTTGTTAATGTGGTTGTAGTTGTCGTATTCATCGTTGTTGTAGTTTTTGTCATGGTCGTTGTTGTCATCGCTGTTTTTATCATTGTCGATGTTGTTCGTTGTTCTCGTCATCGTCATCGCTGATGTCATGGTTTTTGTTGTCGTCGTCGTTACTGTCTTTGTTGTTGTAGTTGTAGTTGTTGTTGTTCTCTCTATTTTTATCGTTGTTGTTGTCATGGTTGTCGTTGTCATTGTCCTTATTGTCTTTGTTACTGTGGTTGTTGTTATTGTCATTCTTGTTTTTTCATTGTTGTTGTTGTCGTTGTTGTTGTGGTTCTCGTCGGCGTTGTTGTTGGCGGCATACTGGTGTAGTCATTGTTGTCATTGTTGTTGTCGTCATTGTGTTATAGTCTTTGTTGTCATTGTTGTTTCTCTCATTGTGGTTTTCATTGTTTCGGTTGTCGTCATTGTTGTTTTCATGGACGTTATGTTTTAGGGTTTTGGGTTGTTGTTGTCGTTGTTGTCATTGTAGTATTTGTGGTGGTTTTCATGGTTATGTTTGTAGTTATCGTTGCGGTGGTTGCCATGGTTGTATTTGTCATTGTCGTCATGGTGGTTGTCTAAGTCATGGTTGTTGTTGTTGTTGTTTTTGTAGTAGTTGACATTGTTGTTGTCGTTGTCATCATTGTAGTGTTGCCGCTTGTTGTTTCGTCATCGCTGTGGTGTAGGCTTTGTTATCATTGTTATTTTCGTCATTATGGTTGTTGTTGTTATGGTTGTCATTGTTTCCATGGTTGTCTTCATAGTCGCAGTTGTCGTCAATGATGTTTACGTCGTCGTCATCATTTTTATAACCATTGTGCTTGTCGTCGTTGTCGTTTTTGTTATCATAGTGGCTGTCATAATCGTCGTCGTTGTGGTTGCCATTGTCATTATCGTTATTGTCGTCATCGTTGATGTTGTTGATGTGGTTTTCATTATTGTGGTTTTTGTTGTTGTATTCTCCGTCTTTGTTATTGTCGTCATCATTTTGTTATCGTCGCTTTCGATGTCATTCCTTTCCATTGTCGTTCTCGGCTTCGTTATTGTACTCGTTGTTGTTATCGTCACTTTTGTTGATGAATGTGTTGTCATTGTCAATGTCATTCAATGTCATTTGTTGTCATGGTTGTTGTCGTTGTAGTTGTTATCATGGTCATTTTTGTCATTGTGCTTGTCGTTGTCGTGGTTTAGGGTTTAGGGATGTTGTCTACATTCGTCGTTGTGTTTTTCGTTGTCGTCATGGTTGTTTTTGTTGTTGTTGTAGTTTTTATTGTAGTTGTTATTCTTGTTGTCATTGTCTTTGTTGTAGTGGTTATGGTAGTTGTAGTTTCATCATCGTAGAGATTGTCGTCATTATGGTGTAGTCATTGTTAGCATTATGTTGTTGTTATTGCGGCTGTTGTTACGGTTGTCATCATTGTCAACGTTGTCTTCATAGTTGTGGTTGACATCGTTGATGTTTTCATCATCATGGTTGGTAGTGCGGTTGTCGTTATTATGGTTGTCATCGTCATAATTTTTTTCATGATTGTGGTTGTCATCATCGCTGTTGTTTTCATTGTGGTAGTCGACATTGTGGTGGTTATCGTAGTTTTGGTTGTCATAGCCATCATGGTTATGGTTGTCGTAGTCGTCATCGTTTTGGTTTTCGTCATCTTGGTTACTATTGTGGTTATGGTCGTTGTTTTGGTTGTCGTCGTTGTTGTTGTCATCAATGCTATTAATGTGCCGTCATTGTTGTGCTTGTTAATGTATTCGCCGTCCTTGTTGTTTTCGATGTTGTTGGTTTTGTCGTTCTCGTCGTCGTCATTGTTCTTATCATGATTGTTGTTGTTGTCGTTATCGCTATTGTCTCTCTTGTTATCGTTCTTGTTTTGTCCTTTGTTGTGGTTATCATAGTGGTCGTCGTTGTTGTTTTTGTCATCGTTGTTTTCGTTGTCGTTGTGGTTGTTGTCATTATGGTTCTCATTGTTGTGGTTGTTGTCGTCGTTGTGGTACGGTTTAGGTTTTAAGGTTGTTGTAATTGTGTTAGTGGATGTTGTGGTTGTTATCATGGTTGTGCTTGTCGTTTTCATCATGGGGGTTGTCTTAGTCATGGTTGTTGTGGTGGTTGTTGTAGTTATTGCTATTCTTTTTGGCGTTTTCATCATTGTAGTTGTCATCATCATAGTGATCGCAGTCGCGGTAGTTTTCGTCCTTGTTATCATTGTTTTTGTCGTTGCTATGATTGTCATTTTTATAATGGTTGTCACTATTCTGGGCTTCGTCGTTATTTCTATCTTTGTGGTGGTTGTCGCCGATGTCGTTGTTTTCATGATTGTGGTTTTCATCGACGTGGGTGTTGTTCCGTTGGTTTTCATCGTTGTTGTTGTTATCATCGTTGGTTATTAACGTTGTATTTGTCTTCGTTGTGGTTGTTGTGGTTATCGTCGATGTTGTCGTCAATGTTGTGTTCTTGTTGTTGTATTCATCGCTGTGTCGTCATCATTGTCATTATTATAGATGTTATATTTGTTGATATCATTGTCATTGTTTCGTTTTTGTTGTTCTAATTGTGGTTGTCGTTGTTGTCATTATTGTTTTCTTGTTTTCATTGTTGTTGTCATTGTAGTTGTTGTCTTTGTTATGGTCATCGACATCGTAGTGGTGATAGTCGTTGTCATTGTTGCTGTCATCTTCATAGTTGTCATTGTTGTGGTTGTCATTGTTTTGGTAGTTGTGGTAGTCATCGCCGTTGTTTTTCTCTTTGAAGTGGTAGTAGTTATGGTACGGGTTAGAGTTTAATAGTCGTTGCGGTACGGTTTAGGGTTTAGAGTCGTTGTCGTTATGGTAGTTGATGTTGTGGTGGTTGTGCTTGTCATTGTTGTTGTGGTGGTTTTCTTTGTCATGGTTGTTATTGTTGTAGTAGTTGTTGTCTTGTCATGGTCATGGTTGTCATCGTCATAGTGATTGCAGTTGTTGTGGTTTTTATTTTTGTTATCATTGTTGTTGCTGTCATTGTGGTTGTCATTGTTATGGTGGTTGTCGTTGTTCTGGTTGTCATTGTGGTTATCGTCGACGTGGGTGTTGTCCTCTTGGTTTTCGTCATCGTTGTAGTGGTTGTCATGGTTGTTGTCGTCATAGTCATCGTCGTCATGTTTACTATGGTGGTTGTCATTGCTGCGGTCTTTGTGGTACGATTTAGGGTTTCGGGTTGTAATTTTTTATCTTCGTTGTAGTAGCCGACATTATGGTGGTTGTCGTACCACAAGGGTCGCAACAATGGGTTTAGGGTTGTATTTGTTTTTGTCGTCGTTGTGGTAGCCGACATTATGGTGGTTGTCATGGTGGTGGTTGTCATGGTGGTGGTTGTCATGGTCGTAGTTGTTGCCATAGTTGTTGCTATTGTATTATATGTTGTTGTTATTGTTAAATTTTTTTGTAGTTGTTGTTGTCATTGTTGATTTCGTCCTCGTTATCTTCATCATCATTGTCATCATCATGGTTGTTGATGTTGTTGTCGGCGTCATGGTTGTTGTTTGTGTTGTTTGTGTTGTTATTGTTGTAATTGTTATTCATGTTCTTTTTCATTGTTCTTGTTGTCATCATTGTTGTTATTGTTGTTGTCCTCATACTTTTTGTCGTCATCATCGTAGTTGTCGTCATTGTGGTTGTTGTCGACGTAGCTTTCGTCCTCTTTGTTTTCATTGTCTGGGTAGTCGACATTATGGTGGTGGTTGTGGTGATCATTGTCATCATTGTGGTTGTGATTGTTGGTCGTTGTTATTGTCATTGTTGTGGCTGTCATCGTTGTTGTCAATGTTGTGGATGTTGTATTCGTCGTCGTTGTTGTCATAATCATCGTTCTCTTTGTCATTGTTGTTGTCGTTATCGTTGTCATTATTTTCGTTGTTATTGTTGTTATCGATGTCATTCTTTTTTTTCATTGTTGTTGTTATCGTTATGGTTGCAGTTGTCTTCATCGTCAATGTGTTGTAGTTGTAGTTGTTGTCTTCTTTGTGGTGCTTGTCATCTTCGTAATGGTGGTAGTTGTTGTCATAATTCTGATTGATGCTGTTGTGGTTATCCTTGTTGTGGTGGTTGTCGTTGTTGTGGTTATCTTCATTGTGGTTTTCATCGCTGTTGTTATCCTCGAAATGACAGTCGTTATAGTACGGTTTATGGTTTCGGGTTGTTTTCGTTGTTTTTATCGTCATCGTTGTTGTTGTTGTCGTTATGGTTGTCATCATTGTAGTAGCCAACATTCTTGTGCTTGTCATGGTTGTACTTTCCGTTGTCGTGGTGGTGGTTATCTTAGTCGAAGTTGTCGTCGTCGTCGTCGTCGTTGTTGTATTATTTGTTGTTATTGGTATTGTCGTTGTTCATATTGTTGTTCTTTTTGTAGTGATTGTTGTTATTTTTGTAGTAATTGTTTCCGTCATCATTGTTGTTATTTTTGTAGTAATTGTTTTCGTCATCATTGTTATTTTTGTAGTAATTGTTTTTGTCATCGTTGTTGTTGTTATCGTGTTTGTCATTGTCTTGATTGTTGTTGTTGTTGTTATTGTTGTGATTGTTATTGTTGTTTTTGTTGTTGTCATTGCTTTGGTTATCGTCGTAGTCATGGTTGTCGTATTATTATTGTCGTCATCATGGTTGTCGTTGTGGTGGTTGTCGTCGACTTGGGTTTCATTCTCTTGGTTTTCTTCATCATCTTTGGTAGTCATCATTGTGATGGTTTTCATAGTCGTTTCGTTATTTGTAAGCGTCGTTGTGGTGGTTATGGTTGTTGTAGTCATCGTCGTCGTGGTTGTCATTGTTGTGGTCGTTGTTGTCATCGTTGTTCTGGTCATCAATGTTATGGTTGTTGTGGTATTCATCATTGTTGTCGTCATCGCTGCTGTTGTCGTTTTCGTTGATGTGGTTGTCGTCATCGTCATTGTGTTGTCATCAATTTTTTGGTCGTCGTAGTTGTCTTTATTGTGATGGTTGGCGTCGTAATGATGGTAGTCGTGGTTGTCAATGTTGTTGTCATCGTTCTGCTTGTCTTTGTCATGGTTTTCATCATTGTGGTTGTCCTTGTTGTGGTGGTTGTCGTTCTTGTGGTTGTGGTTGTTGTTGATGTCAATGTTATGGTTTTCATCATTGTGGTTGTCCTCGTTGTGGTCCCCGACATTATGGTGGTTGTCGTGGTTCTGTTTATCGTTGTCATCGTGATGGTTTCCTTAGTCGTAGTTGTCATCGTCGTTGGTGTTGTTGCTCTTGTATTATAAGTTGTTATTGTTGTTCTCGTTCTCATTGTTGTTTTTGTTGTTATTATTGTTGTTATTGTTATTTTTGTGGTGATTTTTTTTATCGTCGTTTTTTTCGTCATCGTGGTTGTCATCATCGTGGCTGTTGTCGTCGTCGTCGTTGTTATTGTTGTAATTGTTGTTGTCATCTTCGTTGTTGTCGTTGTTCTGGTTGACGTAGTAGTCGTGGTTGTCGTCGTGGTTGTCGTCGTTATTGTTGTCGTCGTTGTGGTGGTTGTCATCGACGTGGGTTGCATCCTCTTGGTTTTCGTTGTCGTCATTGTCGTCGTTGGTAGTCATCATTTTGGTGGTTGGGGTTGTTATAGTCGTTATTGTCATCATTGGTACGCGTCGTTGTGGTGGTTATGGTTGTTGTAGTCATCGTCGTCGTGGTTGTCATTGTTGTGGTCGTTGTCATTGTCGTTGTGGTGGTTGTCGTTGTTCTGGTCATGAATGTTATGGTTGTTGTATTCGTCGTTGTTGTCGTAATCATTGTTCTAGTTGTTATGGTTTTTGTCATCGTCGTCGTTGCTTTTGTCACCATTGTGTTGTCGTCAATGTTTTTGCCGTTGTAGTTATTGTCTTCATTGTGATGGTTACCGTCGTCGTAATGATGGTAGTCGTTGTCAATGTTGTTGTCATTGTTCTGCTTGTCATCGTCGTGGTTTTTGTCATTGTGTTTGTCCTTGTTGTGCTAATTTTTGTTCTTGTGGTTGTGATCGTTGTCGTTGATGTCAACGTGGTTATCATCATTGTGGTAGCCTACATTATGGTGGCTGTCGTGGTTCTGCTTACCGTTGTCATCATGGTGGATGTCTTAGTCGTAGTTGTTGTCGTTATAGATGTTTTTACGATTGTTGTTATTGTTATTGTTGTTTTTGTAATAGTCATTTACCCTTGTTTGGAACTAAATTTATTTTCGAAAACAAAACTTGTACTTGCTTTATGTGGTCATATGAGAGCACGTCCCCCTTGTAATATTTTGAATCCACCTTTGATTTTAGGAAATGTCAGATCTAAATTTCAACCTTACTACGAATAACAAATCTTATTGGTTGTCCACCGACGGTTTTCGTGTTACGTTCGTAGTCGGTTTGAGTTTAGAAGTTTTGGTAATGGCGACCTACCCATAAATCATGGGCCAATTTATGTTAGGTATGGAACTATCAGATTATCCATAACCATAAACTCATGTACACTGTTACAAACCAAACGAAAAAACTCAACCCAAAAGACTAGTCTGATGGGTGAGGAAACTCATTTGGCCTATAAATCCCACATCAATTGCCCATACAACCAATGTGAGACAAGTCCCATACCTTACAACAGTTTCGGTCCATAACATTCGCCCCTCCTTAAGGACCAACGTCCTCGTTGGTCACGGCCACGTTAGTCACGGCCACGTTGGTCACGGCTAGCTCTCTCCAGGCCACCACTCCGTGGGCCACCACTCCAAGGTTGGCTCTGATACCAATGTTACAAACCAAACAGAAGAACTCAACCCAAAAGACTAGTCTGATGGGTGAGGGAACACATTTGGCCTATAAATCCCACATCAATTGCCCATACAACCGATGTGGGACAAGTCCCGTACCTTACAATGGTTTCGGTCCATAACACACTCATTTATACACGATCAAAAAAGATAAACGCAAGGATTTATAGTTCGGTTTATGTGACATACATCCACTTGCTACAACTAAGGTTTGTTATGTGTTCAAAGAATTACAAGGACCATATCATCCGCTTATAATAATTAGGGTTAATAGCTTTGCCAACAAGAAGTTAAAGTCTACCAATCTAGACTTATTATTCAAAAAAAGATTCATCCAACTGAAAGAGACAATACATATTCACGATTCTAGAAAATCCTATCATCGCACATGGGCTATCCCAAACTCTCTCGTAACCATTGGAAAACCACAGTTTAATGCCATATAAGAAACAACATAATTTGCATACATTCATAATCTCCTCCTTGACAGTAAAACCAGATGGCTGCTACATATAAACCTTCTCCTCGAAAACAACATTACAAAAGGTGTTCTTAACATCAAGCTCGTGAAACGACCAATGATTAATGATGGCCGGAGCAATACAAATACACACAAACATGCATTTTAGCAACCGAGTAGAAAGTGTCGTTAGAGCATTCACAATCGTCCCTCATTTTTATGAGTGTGTGCCATATATTATAGAGGATGGTTGTGAGAGAAAATATTAATGTTCATTTCTATATCTAGGGAAACACTATTCAACTCCTAGAAAATATTTAATATCTTTGAAAGTGGTTATGAGTGAAGAATGGAGAAAAGTAATGATAAATGTGTTAAAATGTAATTTCCCTATATGTTTAAAAAGCAATGGAAATGAACAGTATGAACAGTGCCCAGCCACCAAACCCACCTTCTTATCTCCAAAGATGCTTCAACCCATCGTTTATCTCCAAAGATGCTTCAACCCATCATTTATCTCCAAAGAGGACATCGTTTCATCGATAATCCAGGTGGGTGGGGAGGAAGCATGTCACAGTCGACGGAGATGGAGGCAACGATGGTGTTAAGTTTCAGGTCGTTTGACGAGGCGGTAATGGTTAGGGATCAGGATTTTGGGAGGTTTCGGTGGAGGAGGATGATAAGCTCTGCGGCGGAGCCGGCGGTGAAGGCGCCGTCGGTGAAGCAGGCTGATGCGAAGGAGGGTGGTGATCAGGTTGTGCCTTCGAGTTATTGGGGGATTTCAAGACCCAAGGTTGTTAGAGAAGATGGTACTGAGTGGCCGTGGAACTGTTTTATGGTGAGTGAATTGGTGTTGATTGTTTTGATATTTGTTTTGATTTGCTGAGTATTTAATTGATTATAGTTGTTGTGATTGCATGATTGAACGATTGAGTTTTTGAGATCTCGACGCTCGATGGAACTGTTTTTCTTTGTAATAGATTGATAGTTCATCGCTAATTTCGTCTGGAATCGTATTTTTGTCTATTGGAGATCGCTTTTACTTGATGATTTCTTTATGCTTTTACTTGAGGCGAAACATGGATTAACAGGGTTGGGTTTCTATTGGCTTGATAGCTGGCTTCAAAAAAGTGAGCATTTAAGAATAGTTCTATTGATTTGTTCACTTTATTAGTTGACACATCCTTCCATCTTAAGTCCGTATTTTTGCAATTTTACAAATATTTGTGCATCTCAAGCATTCAAACATCACTGTATGGATGGACATTTATATTTATGAGAAAACCATGTCGGTATCTTTTTTTCTGTATGATTTTGTTTTTATGAAGGTTAAATTCATGTCAGATGTACATTCTTAATAATATTCGAAATACTTGCAGGTCACACATACACTTTCAGTTTCCTTGAATAAAATTGGGGATTTTAAATATTATGAAGGTGACTTGAAAGCTGCAAGGGATCACTATTTTCGGGCTTTGGAGGTTCGTCGC
>BJCO01363087.1:0-19566 GCA_018326465.1 Flaveria floridana
AATTTACACGACTATCGAGGAATATTACGTCATATCAAATAACGTAATAAATACAAAATTACACGAAAAACGAGGAATAATATATCTCGTCAAATTATTAAAAGTGAAACTAGGACCCGTAATCAAGTTCACGGCCCGTAAGATGATTTCCATACGGGCCGTGAAGAAATTCACGGGCCGTAAATCCATACGACCGTGATATCATTCACGGGCCGTTACGTTTTTGAATTACGTTTCTGAATGACCGATTTGACTAGCGACAGACCATACGGCCCGTGAAGGCCCTTACGGCCCGTAAGCAGGGCGTCCAGATATCCATTTGGGCGTCCCTTTAGCAGACCCCTTTATAATTCATTTTTATTGTTTTAAGTTGTCAATTTTACTCTTTATGTTGTCTGTTAAGGATGAACATTGACGAAAAGTTTAGGGTTGTGAGGAGTGTTGGTGAAGAGTGTATTCAGGAAGAAGAACTCTTGAATCTTCTTACCAAGAAGCCCCAACCCATTTGCTACGATGGGTTCGAACCTTCGGGCAGAATGCATATAGCACAGGTATGTTTGGTTGACACTTGCAAATTTAACTTACATTCACATTGAAGTTTAGTTTTGTTTCAATTTGCTGTTTTATGCTGATCAGGGTGTTATGAAGACACTAAGTGTCAATAAACTTACATCTGTCGGTTGCAAAGTGAAGATCTGGATAGCAGATTGGTTTGCATTTTTAAACGACAAAATGGATGGAGATCTTGAAAAAATTCAAACCGTTGGGCGTTATCTCATTGAGATATGGAAAGGAGCCGGGATGAACCTAGACGAAGGTCAAGTAGAGTTTCTATGGTCCTCTGAGGAAATTAATTCTCGGCCACACGAATACTGGCCTCTGGTGATGGATATTGCTAGAAGAAACAAGGTTTCTAGGGTAACAAGGTAAAAGCTTTCTTATGATTTGTATTTACATATGTGACATTGCAATATCAGTGTTATTTAAAAGCTTTAGTATCTTTGCATTATTATTGATTGTAGATGCTGTCAAGTTATGGGCCGAAAAGAGCAGCAGGATAAGTTGACAGCTGCTCAGATTTTTTACCCTTGCATGCAATGTGCAGACATATTTTTTCTTAAGGTCTGTTTCTCTCTCTTTTTCTCAAATGTGAATAGATTTTGGTTGTTTTATAGTTAGCTTTTGTTTTTCTTTGGGATGGACTTATTGATGTAAAGGTTTTCACATTTTGTAAAGAGTTAATTTCCCCCTTTTTAAGTTAAGATATTAAAAAGTCTAATTTGAGCAGTGATGAAAAGGTGTTGAATTTAGCCATTGATGAATGTAGGAAAAGATATAAAAGAAACGGATGTTCAAAATATTTCTTGTTGTTAACGGGGTTGCTTATGTTGCCTGTAATCTTTTGTTAATGTTGCATTCAATCTTTCAAAAGCATGAAACACTATGATCCAACTTTCTTGTGAAGTTGGTTTGATACTTTGATTACTGACATGACTGCCAATACCTGTGTTTATATTGTTTTTTTTATAAGAATATAGCCTCATGGATTCTATTTTCATTGGGTGCATGGTTGATCTTTAAATAATCATCGATTGTTTGTTAAAATAGGCTGACATCTGCCAGTTAGGCATGGATCAAAGGAAAGTGAACATGCTTGCTAGGGAGTACTGTGATGATATCAAAAGGAAAAACAAGCCCATCATATTATCACATCGTAAGAGTTAGAATTTAAACTTTTCGCACACATACACAAATATGTCATTGTTACATGTTTTGTTGTTTGTTGTGTGCAGACATGCTTTCTGGATTGAAGGAAGGACAAGAAAAAATGTCAAAATCCGATCCTTCCTCTGCCATATTTATGGAAGATGATGAGGTATAATACTATAATTTGGTCTGCATATCGCGTGTTAATTTTGGTTATTTAGTATTAATTTTAAGTGCATGATGAATGTCACAGGATGATGTGATTACGAAGATAAACAATGCATACTGTCCACCAATGATAGTTGATAAGAACCCGTGTCTTGAGTACATAAAGTACATAGTATTCCCTTGGTTTAACGAGTTTAAGGTTGAAAAGGCAGAAAACGGAGGAGATAAGTAAGCTTGATGTCTTATTATCATCATTTTTATCAAACATTGTGTTCATACATATATTTACTTAGTATACACTTTTGCAATCAGGACCTATATGAGTTTTCAAGAACTCGTAGCCGATTATGAAAAGGGGGATCTACATCCTTCTGATCTACAACCTGCTCTATCAAAGGCCTTAAACACAATCTTGCAGGTTTGTTATAATTTTTTTAAAGTTTATTTCAGCAGCATCAATTTAAAGCTATATGTATTCAATATGAAATGCAGCCTGTTCGCGATCATTTCAAGAATGATGAGAACGCCAAAACCTTATTAAAGACCGTAAAGGTATGGAAGTTTTCGAGTTTGTTTTTGCTTACATTATTGTGTCATATCTTTTATTTTTGGTTTTCCTTTTTGTAGGGTTACACGAACAAAAAAGGGAACACCGATGTAGCTAACGAGGTTGATCAAGCCGATTAAGTTCACATGGTGCATGCTCACTAGTCACTCATATTTTTTTTTAGTAAGAAACTCATTAGATCGACGAGCTTTTGATTTTAATTAATCTAAAATTCATTTTTTTTTTGTAGAAACCAATCCTCTATCGAACATTTGTTTTCTTAGTAAACATTTCTCAAAACAATGTAGTTTTGATTAAATATTTAACATAAAATTAATTTCTTGGTTTCATATAAAGCTTAAAGTAGTAACAATGTAATTTTAATTAAAATTATAAAAAAAAAGATTTGTTAGTTTCATTGGTTTAACCGGAACTGCGTAATGGTACATGTCTGGAGTCATATACTCAATGGTATAAGTTTAATATCTATTCAATTTTCATTTAAGTTTCATGAAATAGGTTACGTTTTAATTTTTTATGACCGGCTATCCTCTCTCAACCCACTTTTGCCACCACCACAACCCCATCGACACCACCACAGCCCCCATCGCCACCACCACTACCCAAACGCCACCACCATAGCCCCCATCGACACCACCGCATCCCCCATCACCACCACCGCATCACCCCATCGCCACCGCAGCCCATCGACACCACCACAGCCCCCATTGACACCACCACTACCCAAACGCCACCACCACAACTGACTATCGCCACCACCACAGCCCCATTGACACCATCACAGCCCCCAACGAGACCATCACAGCCCCCATCTAGACCATCACAGCCCCTCGCCGCCACCACAGCCCCCCATCGTCACCACCACAACCCCAAACCATTTTCACAACCGACTATCACTACCACCTCACTACCCTAAACACCACATCATTTTTCTTTTTCATCTAGAAAGAGTGAGAGATGAGGTGAGAGAGAAAAAAAGAGAAAAAAAATATGAAAAAGGGGTTTAGGGTTGTTTTTAGAATTATTGGGTTGGTAAATAGTGAGAAAGACAAAATACCTTAATAGAGAGGAAAAGTGAGTGGAAGGTAACAGACAAGGATGACGCCGTTAGTCTTCGGAAATCAAATAGATGAAAAAAAATAAAAAGTCAGAGAGGACATAATGATGTTTTTAAACTTTAAGAATTCAACTAGTTAGTTTTAAAAAATGTATAAGAGTATTAATATAATTTTAAGTTGAAGAATACAGAGAATCCGCTAGAAAACATATTGAAAGAGCGTTTGGAATTCTATAAAAACGCTTTCATTTGATCACAAACCCGATACGGTTTTGGTCAAGGGAGAAGATAATAAGTGTAGTATATACTTGTTTTATTTTACATAACATAATTTTAGAATACGAGGGTAAGGCTTTTTGTCAAAGCCACCAAGGAGACATTATATCATCAAAGTTGGGCAAAAACACATTATATCATCGCAATGTTAAGCTAGAGAAAACCCGCTTTGAATAATGTGGATGTATAATAGATATCATTAAAATCAATCACAACCATAAAAAAGTAAATGAACAAAAAAAGAAAAAATAAACATAGTACCAAATGCATTAATTATCACATGGCACTTTCAAACGTTTCAAATAGCACAAAGGTTTAAATTAAGCACTTTTTACATCTTAAATATTAACCGACTAACCAACTAACTCCGATGAAAGTTAATTTATCGTATGATTTATTACATTGTTAATCATAATAAAAAGTTCAACTACAAAGTCTTGAAAAACTCGAAAGCGCAAAATGTATTAAAATGTTGACACTTGTCTTTTTGATCAAGATTAAGTTGAAGGCAAAATTAGTAATGTTCTCTCTTCTCAAGTTCCAACTTTTTTTAAACATTCGTAACTTTTACATACGACATTACTTTTTTAAAAAAATTACAACATAAAAACTACCTTTCTTTTATCTTTAAAACACGTATAGTGTTGTAATGAAAAACAAAAAAAAATACGTTTTAACTCATTGTGTAATTTCGTCAGTTCATTATGTAATCTTTTGATTGACGATAATTAGACAATTATCTTATGCGAATTATACAATAAACTGAAAACATGAAGTGTTTACATTTTCTAGAATTATGTTATTCGAAAATTATTTTTTTAAAAACACAATGTGTAACAGAGTGGTCAATATTGGACATAATGGATAACATCATAATCAGCATTAGACTCGATGATTATCAATAGACACAATAAGCAGTTTGACGAGAATTACACAATAACCTAATTTAGATTACACAATAAACTGAAAACGTAAAAAAAAATCATTTTAAGCTATGTGTTATTTAAAGGTTATTATTTAAGAAAAACACAATGAATATCATTAGACATAATAACCTGACGAATATTACACAATGATCATATAAATATTACACGATGAGCTGAAATAATGTGAAAAGAAAACTTCATTTTTTATGTATCAACATTATACGCATTTTAAATATAAAAACACATGTTTTGTGGTGTAATTTAAAAAATAATATTGTATGTAAAAGTTACGAGCGTTTAAAAAAAGGTTGAACTTGAAGTGTGGTAAAGAGAAAAAATATCATTGATCTATCATTGAAAGTTTTAATTATTTACCATTATACCATCAAATTTTCTTAGCCATTGGATCTACGATCTAATAAATAATGATCATTCTCACCCTTTTTCTAGTTTTTCCCGTCTTTTTAGAATAACTCCACCCTAATCGTAAATGCTCAAAGCTGTTCATTGAGAGTACCAAGAGAGGGATTGGGTCGTGTTACTCGTGTAAAGTCATTAGAAATAGTATAAGAGTAGGTGACTTGAGGCGTATGGATACCTTCGCGGATTAACTTGATGTTTTATTGTCAGATGCAGCTTCAAGATTTGAAGGGTTTAACTATAACCGTGGCATTCTTAAGAAAGAAGTGGAAGTGTATAAAAGATTTGCAGAGAGATTAGAACCATGTATTTGTGATACATTGCATTATGTGAATGAATCTATATCACAGAGAAATAAAATTCTGGTGGAAGGTGATCAGGAGCGACTATGCTCGATATCGATTTTGGGACGTACCCTTTTGTCGCGTCGTCAGGATCATCAGCTAGTGGAATCTACACTGATTTTCGCGTTGCTTCGAGAGTTGTTAATTTTGTTTATCTTGTAAATTTTGTTTGGATTTAATGTGTAGGGTTTAAAGGAATGATTTGTGTTCAGCGATTAGATGATTGATGCTCGAAATTAGAAAGGCATGCTTTTTTAACCAATCATTTTGGGTATCCTTAGGAACAAAGGATCACGTGGATTACAATAGAGGTGTCTAGATGAAGGGTCACTTGAGTTGGTTAATGGGTCATAACGGGTTCCGATTTAAGCTATGAACAAAAGAATTATAAATTGGAAACCTTGTTACCATGTTCCATGTAGTTGATGCCCGTCCACCTTGTTGTCTATACCGTCTATAGCAGTCGCTATAGCGTATAGCTCACATATTGCTATAATGCCATATGATGTTTTGGGACCAAATAGCGATTTTATTTATTTATATTTTTGTAAAGAGTTTTTTTAGCTATTTTGGTGGTGTGAAAGTTTATTAATTGAATAGTACTAGAGTATTTCAGCAATTTTGGTATGTGATTGTGTATTTATTGAACGTAAACCATTTCTTTAAATTTTCTACTACCTTATCGCTAAACATGAAATAGCGGGTAGCCGGGCGCTATTTACCGTTATTCGCTACATAGCGTATAGGTGACTTGCTGCTATTTGCTATTCGAGTATTCGTTATTGACAACTATGCCAACCCACAAGGTTTACATGAATTTGAAACTTACCAAAAAATATATGATGATGTTTAACTGGTAATCAACCACTTCTTTTAGCATGCTATACAGTCGATTCTTGTAATCTTTATATGGAGGAGAAATATCATCTCTTTCCGTCCATTCAAATGAATTTCATTCTGACATTTTGATGTATTATGTTTTAGGTGGAATATGATACAATGCCAAGGTGACAGGCTGATATTTCATCAGTAACAAATTACCTCGATCTCCCAAAGCCTGCACAGGAGTATGTCGAAAGAATAGAACAACTTGTTAGGGTACCAGTTCATTACATCGGTGTTGGACCCAGACGTAAAGCTCAAATAAATTTTGAGCAATTAAAAGAAGAAAGATCTTCTATCTCTAACTAATTAGTAAGCTTCGAATTTCGATTGTTGTTTTATTTCCAACCTTTGATTTGGGGATAAAGGTTATGCACTGATGATGAATAAATTGTAAGAAGGAATTTTTAGTTAGGCATGCTATTTTAGTACTGGTTAATGAGTTGTTTTACATTGCTATTTGTACATTCCTTGCTATTTGGGGTGGTTGAATCATATAACATTGTTGACAAGAGACAACTGACCATATTAATTTCTCATATATGTGTTAATTATCACCTTTGAAGAATTGATTTGAGAGCTTTTGTTAGCTAAATGGGTTTTTGGGTCACTCATCATATATATGGATCAAAATGAATCACTAGTATAAAACTAGCTAACTTAAATAGATCCAAATGGTCTCCACCACACGTTGCCCTATGGGAGCGCCTATAAATTGCCGCTAAAACTACCTTCTCCTAAACCATACCAATACCTTTGCCTGTAGTTGCTACTAGTTGCAATAAAAGCATAGTGTGCAAACCTACTTTGATAAATATATACATGAAAGAGGTTCAAATACAAGTGTATTTTATTTACAATATGTGAGAAGACACAATGAGTAAAAAAATCATAAAAAAATTATATCTCACAGTCTAAATCGAATTTTAAAAAAGTAATTTCGAGCTTTTGTTCCCCTAACAGTCGTCACTAAGGAAAAAATAAACAAAAAATAAAATAAAAAATAGAGTAAATTACAAATTGTATCTTTTATTAATATATGAAATTGCATGGCATGTCCTTTAGTTTTAGTAATTACATACCATGTCATTTTATTAAAAGATTTTGCACACATATTGTCTTTTACACTAACTATCATCTAAATGTACGGTTAACTCAATTATGTGCCCCCTCACATGAGGCTATTTTTATCAATTTTTCACGTTTAATATATTAAAAAAATTTATAAAAAATAAAATTTTTAAATGAAAAAAGAAAATTAAAAAAATATTGGATTATGAGGTAAGTCGGTGAAACCAATCTCTTGGTGTGTGTTCATTCGACTAACCGTCAAAACTTTTAATGATAACAACATCCAATAACATTTACTGAAATAAGAAGTGTAAGTCACAAACATTTAGAAGGTCGGGAAATCAGCAATAAACACCAAAAAAATACACGTAAATACTTTATAAACTACTCACACCAACAAATAATAAAAAACCAATAAGGTACAAAAACTTGAAGATTACCTGTGATTCTTTGAAATGATTATATAATTGCAAAAGCAAGAAAATGAACTGTTAGTCGCTCGTTAATCACAAAACATAAGCCAGAAATTCAAACAGCAAAGAAATACAAAAAGTGAATTAGGGACTTTAATCTTACCATCATTGTTTGTTCGACTTCAGGGGGTTCTAATGGTGTGTGAGATATTGTAGGTGGTGAAGATTATCGGTATTGGGCTATCAAAGAGAGGGGGATGATGGATTTAATAGTATTGAACGTAAGAGGAACGCGAGTTCACTGACTTACCCAACGGTCTGATATTTTTTAATTTTATTTTTCATATAAAGTAATTAATTTTTTATTTGTTTAGTATATTAGATGTGGAAAGAAAATGATAAAAATGCACCTCATGTGAGAAATATGTAACTGAGTTAACTGTATATTTAACTAAAAGTTAGTGTAAAGGACAATAGGTGTGCACATATTTTAAAAAAATGACACTGGATGTAATTATTAAAACTAAAGGACATCATGTAATTTCGTGTATTAATAAAGGACACAATTTGTAATTTACTAAAAATTAATGTTTATTTATTGTGTCATTTACGAAAGACACAATGACATCATTGTGTCATTATAGAAGACACAATGACGTCATTGTGTCATAAAAGACACAATGAAACTTTTTTTATTTTTTTTATTTTTTTCTGAAAAATGAAGACGAAAGTAACAGAGACTCCGAAGTACTTTTTCGAAATTCGATTTAGATTGTAAGATATAATTTTTTTGTGATTTTTTTAGCCTTATTGTTTCTTCTCACACTTTGTAACGAAAATACACTTTGTAGAATAACATCACTCATATATATACATATATAATTTCCTTTTAACATGATCTTGATGAAAAATTGTTTTATAAGCTCATCTTCATTTGACACGAGGCTCAATTTATCATTAATGATCTTCATTTTGACACGAGGCTCAATTTACCACTAAGCCAAGCTACTAGTGGAGGGGCCATGGATACCTACTATATCGATATCCCCCTAGACGACTGGAGACCATTTTATATAGTTGAATGTGACCATCCAAAACACACCCAAACATCTTGCAAACATAAGAAAACTATAATGATCTAAGTCTCCAAACAATCTAGGTCTTTGTAGCCCACGAGCCACTTAACCCCTCCCAGGTTTAAAATTGCAAAAACCATGATAACATATTCTTTTATTCAAAAAACGAAACTCACTTACAAAAAACACTTTTTATACATAGGGGCTTCATTTGCACATGTTTCTCCACTTATCTTTCAAGTCTATAGCAGTACGTCCTTTGTGGAACACACAGTGCCCAAAGTCTAAAATCTCTTTCCATGGAATTTTTGTGTCATTAGCACTTGAATATCTCAAAACACCTTCCTGACAAGATTCAAAAAATCAATTTGAATTACACCTCTACCAATTAAACAAACACATGTTGATGAAATTATATATTTTTTTTATTTTAAAATGAATATTACATGCTTTATATAAACTTACCTTTAGTGTTTCTTCCTCTGGTTTTGTCCATGGGAGCTTCTTTCGCCTTAACAATGGAACCGGTGGAGGGGGGCTACAAATTCAAGTTAAAAGGTAATTACATGGTCATTACCACATCCCAAAAAAGTAATTTACAATTAATCCAAAGAGAAAAACTTACTGTTTTGCTTTCCTCTTGCGAAGTCTTGTAGTCAAACTAGACTCGGTTGACCTTTGACTTTCTTTTTCCTTGCATTTCTGTTTTGGGGTACTTGGTTCTGGAATTGGATTCTGAGGCAACTCAGTAGTTTGCTCAAGAGATGGATCGTCATCATTGTTGACATCTGGTATCATAGGATCAGGTAGTGCAGAGTCTTTTTCATTGGACATACAGTTAATGTTGTTGGCTCCCATTTGTCTATCTTCATTTTCCTCTAATTCACTTTGTTTCGTAGAGGAATTGTTAGGTCTCAGTTTTAAAGTGAAGCTAGAAAATGCTTGTAGATTTTTTCTAGCCAGTGAAGCTTTTCTCTTGGCTTCTTGATACATGGATATTGCACGGGAATATGCACAAAACGGGCAGAAAAAATCCCCGTTTTCTTCAAGTGTAGCAACAAAGCCCAGACAGCTTTCATGAAATCGTAACATGCAGGAACCAGAACTACAAACTAACAACTCACCACTTTCATTACACTTCATACAAAGATCCATCTCTGACCATTCAGTCAAAGGCAATGACTCCTGATTGATTGTCCATTGAGATTTCAAAAAAGCTTCTTTTTTAGCAGCAATGTCAGTTCCCTCATCATGATCATCAGCTCTTTCATTATTTGGTAGAACAGTGTTGTTAGAATCTTTAGATTTACCAACACATTCTAAATCTTCCATGCTATCAACCAATACCCTTTTGTTATGCCCCTCTGTATATGTGTCTTGGCAAATTTTATCATTTTGCAACACATTTTCTTGAAACTCGTTTTTATCTTTCCCAGGGTTCAAAGGTGATTCATCATTAGCAGAAATTGTATCTTCAGATGCATTTAAATTTACTATTTTACTCTTTTCTTTTAATGATGCAAGAAGTGGATTACTATCATCAAGTATCACTTCCTTCAACTGTATATTTAACAGCCCAGTTAGCAATATGTAAATGAAACAACAAATCTTATTTTCTTCTACCAATTAAGATATACATCACCTTTATCAACAAACATTTAGGTAAGGAAGACGTCTTATGCTTTAGAAAAGGACCAAGATTCCATTTTTCTTTTTCCAATTTGGCCATCTCCTCAGGTGTCTGCTACATTTACACGTAAAACGTTGACTAATTAAGTAAAAATCAGGATTTCTAACATGCTTATATCCCTTCTACTTTTCCAGCAATTATCACTATTACCTCATGTAATATCTTCTTAAGAACATCTTCACAGCATTCTGAAGAATCAAAACTTTTTTTAGAGGTTTTAGCATCCACTGTAGCCTCATTACCATGATCAAACAAGCTCTCCAAGATTCTTAAAGAGATGATCTCTCTTGTACCTTTTCCTGCATCACCTGAGATTGCAGGAGCCGTTTTTACTAGACCTGAAACAAGAAATTTATGATCGAAAATCATACCAAATAAAAGTTTCCGGTAACAGATTTAAGGAATACTGAGCATACCAATTAAGGTAGATACATCTGCTTGTTCAGAGCTTGCTAGGGCTTCAATGACCCAATTCCATACAACGGCTGGAGCAATAGAACACTTGGCTGCCATGAAGATCACTGTGTCGGGGTTTCAATGACTATAAACGTATTTAAATCAAGTAAATCAATTAAATACCATGAGATAGCAAAAGCAGTAGCCAAATCTTAATAGGAATTCCAACTCCAACATGGAATGCCACATGTGTAAAATGATGATATGCATTTACAGAGTAAATAAATATTTGAAAGAGCTGAATAAATTCTTGTAAAAGCAGCTCTTATTTGAAGACAGGTATCCGATAGTCCCATAAATAAGGTGCTCACTGGATAGTAAACCATGGCCACTTTTTGAGGGTAATGATCTGCTATGAAAGTTACTTCTTATGTTCTCTATTAGTTGACATGCTTTACTTTAAATGTCGCATAAAGGGCTGGTATTTTAACACTATTGTTGGGATGCAAGGAGACAAAAACTAAATGAAAAACACAATTTATTATTAAAAAAAGTTGGTACATTGTGGTGGTGAGCAAAAAACCAAATGACCGAATCATGACCAAATAACTGAACCGAAATAATGGAACCAACTGAGAAACCAATGACTAGATTAATTGTTTCTTTATAGCCGATTTTTGTGGTTCAAATATGGTTAGATGCATATAATAAAGGAGCTGAACCGAACTGCTGCCAAAACCCAATCTTTATATTTATAAATAGCATATTATACTCAGAAAAGTTACACGTTCAGGAAGAACTAGGAAGGGGCTTGGATTAGGGGAATTTTAGATATAGGTAGTATCAACTCTATATAGATTATAGTGACAGTTTCAAGTAATGAGAGCTATTCTGATGTATCGTTACCTGAAAATTCTGTAATTATGGCAATACTCTAATCTCCAATTCTCCATAACATCAAATATCAATTCTCCAAATATCATGAAGTATTGTGCGTTATAAAAAATTGAGGAGAGTGCGCCCAAAACGGACTATAGGTCCAACAGTCAACATTAGTAGATACTAGATGGGCGTTCCTGGAAGCCATCCCCGATTCGGACATCACGACATGTCCAGAGATATCCAAAAGATCCAAGGATGAAAAGAAAATATCAAAAACTGGACAAACAACATTTGTCCTCAAGTTACCTCAAGTCCTCAACAACTTGATATCTAGACAATTTAAGGAAAGCAAGACTATCATCATTTTACTAAAATCATGTCATATTAAGACCGTTCCTAGAAAACAATATATTAGTACCATCAGATAGAGAGAAAGAGGAGTCAAGGAAGAATTACAAAGGGGTGTGAGTCAAAAAAATTTAGATATAGGTTGTTTCAACTCTATATAGTGATACAGTTTCGAGTAATGACTAATGAGAGCTGTTTCTGAGGTATTGTCACTAAGCAACAAGGGTGGCTCAACATTTTTAGGTGCCTAAAGCAAGTGTAAGAAATGAAGCCTTTTTTCGAGTCTTGTATGCAATAATGAACTAAATATTGTAAGGTGCACTAGTTTCTATTAATAGAATCACCAAATTCAAAACTTTCATATCCATATCAATATAAAAGGCAAGAAAACTACATTCACTATTATCTCTTTTTTACTACTATACCGTATTCCCCCACCTTAAGTAATTCTCTTTTCCTCACATCATATAAACAAATAGTAGAAGACCTAAGAATTAAGTAAGTAAACAAAGCCTTCCTCTATGCAATTTACAAAATGAATTCTAGATGCCTTTGAATGAGAGATTAAGATGGATAAAAGCTAGTTTATCTTTTCTTTTAAATAAAAAGCAAGTTTATTGAATGGTCAAATGCATATGATATTTTAACGAATAATATGAAACATGCAGCATCAACTTGTACTAAAAAGCATGAGTACTAACCAGGTAAATTAATAAAATCATCAACTTTCCTTTCCTTTGGCGTATATCTGCTACTGCTTACGCTGTTACAGTTTCCAAAAACCAAAAAAATATATATATCTGTAAGTTGCATTCAGATTAAACTGAACAAAAAAATATGTCATAACCACAAAACCCATAAAAGGAGAAAGAAACCACAATCTTTTCACAAGCTTCTAGGCATTCATCATTTTCTTTAATTCCCCGTTTGTTGAATAGCTTTTGTTTCTTAAAATGAAGTCAATCATTATTTCTACTCATGCTAAGAGTATCAAACAGACCAAAATTTGCAAAGCATTTCATCAACAATCCCAAATCAATTTACTTCATCCAGAATTATGCCTACACAAAACCGTAATAATCACATTTGTGTTCCAGGAGTATGGATATCCCAAACTAACCATATTCACGAGAAGTCATTCGCGCAAAACCAAATAAGCAATTTAACAAGAACGAGACACCAAAACAAAGGAAATAAGCAACTTAACGGAGATCAAGTACAATTACGATCGTATGACGTACCTTTTTCCTGATGAAGATGATACTGAATTCTTGTTTTGAATTGAATTTCAAATTCTAGGGCACTGTGTACGCGATTAGATTAACGAACCCTAGGGCTTCAATCGATTTCTGTCATTGAACACCATAAAGGACATGAGTATATGTGTCCCATAGTCAACATCTAGAGCTTCGGTTTATTGCTCTTATGTAAACCAGAAGAAGGGGAAATATCTCTAGGGCTTGGGGTGGAAGGAGATGCAGCTTCTCAGATTTGAAAACTCGACAATGTGTTTCATGTTTTTGAATTTGAAAAAATAAAAATAATAAAATAAAGTAAAATCCACCGAGTGGTCCTAAACTTACTTTGCTCAAGTTTTACATTTCGTTTTTAAGATTGAAAATTAAATGTTTGATCTTCGATTTTAAAATATTTCTAGACTAATGAAGATGAGAGTTGCAACTTTGCTCTTCACGAGTGGTGTACTTGATTACTAACAAAAGTAGACAACCATCCGGGTCACAACCTAATGAAAAAGATAGAACTATTATGCGATGGATGTTTGAGACCAATCATGAAGATGTCATTTTTACAAGTGCGGGGCCAATGAGGATGAGAGTTGCACTTTTGCTCTTCACGAGTGGTGTACTCGATTGCCAACAAAAGTAGACAACCACCCGGGTCACCTTGAGCATGCTCTTGTTCTAATGTCAAACGTCCCAATCGTGTTTTTCAACATATTTTATTATGATGTTTGTCTCTTACCTTTCAACGGTTATGCACTTATGCTTACTGTTGTGTCGAATGTGGATTCCATACTGATGTTACCTGTGGGTTAATTCCTGAAAACCCACACATAAATCTCACTCGGTCATCTTCTTTCAATAGTCAAAGGCGTTTCATCCGAATATTCTTGTTTGGTGTGTGGCTTTCCCATTACGGATGGTTGGCTTAGATTGAGTTTTAGTTGCCTCGGTTGTAACGTACATATCTATCCAGAGTGTGCTTTGTTGTTGCCTGAGACAATCAGACACGCCTATGATAAACACCCCATGCACTTTAGGAACCTCCCAGTTGAAAACCATAAAAGTGAGTATTTTTGTGAAATTTGTGAGAATAAATTGGATCGTCACCTCCCTTTCTATCACTGTGATGAGTGCCCCCAATCAATGCATTCTGCTTGTGCTCCTTTAATACTTCGCTGTGAAACAGAAACTTATTCTCTCAACTCAATGTCTACTTACTAGTTATCAAATGTAAAATTTGGGGGCATTCATAAGACTGAAGGTCACCCACATCCTTTATTATTTGCTCAAGGGATTGCTGGTGACTGAAGAAAGATATGTTATCAAGATATATTTAACTAAAAAATATTTAAAGTTACATAATCTTTACGTGTCCTCAATTCTTCGGAATGTTATCTACAACTTCTCTGTCTTTCTTTTTGGTGTGACTGAAGAAAGATATGTTTTGATATATATTAAATATGGTCAATCATCTCGATTCAAGATTTCGTTTTGTTGGAACTTTGCTTTAAAGCCATGTGTGGGATTTGTCCCACATTGGAACCAAGAAACAAAACTTTCTTACTTATAAAGAACAAGTCACTTAGCCCTTTAAATGAATCACCAATTGAGCTAATGTGGATGGGCTTTGTGTGTGTATGGTTGGATTAGTTAAATAGGTTATAAATATTTATAATTAATGGTCAAAGATTAGGGCCTTAGGGCCAAGACCAACGAAATTCGTTTTTATCTGCTAATACGAATTTTGATTTTTTAATAATATTTAATGATTACAGTTGAATCATTAATGATAACTGGTTTGATAGTTAATTTCGGTTTAATTGTTTTTTCTCAAACAATATATGAAGACATTCTGGGAGATTAAACATACCATAAATCTTACACACAAAATTCGTTCTTGGAATTCATGAAGGGAGTATAGCGATTTTCATCAGAATCGAGTATTCGTCTTGATTGATTGTTGTATCCTCAAAACAGATCCGATCACCGGAAATTTTTGTCTTAGGACATTGCATTGCAGGCCTCAATCTGCAGATTTCTTGCAAACAAATTCGTGTATTCTTCAATTCAAGTACGTTTACTATATTGTTGTTGTTTGATTCAAAGTTAATTGTATAATTTGCCTATACTGGTTTCGATTACTTAGTGCAAATTTGTTCATTGATAATTTTGTCATAACACATTTATCACAAGTTATCTATGCCTCTCTCTGTCTTTCTCTTTGTTGAATTCTTCTTTTATCTTAGGTTCTCTCTCACATCTAATCTAATAAATGTTTACATAGTGGGACACGCGTCATCTCTACAGTTGCTCCCACAAACATTTTCCCACCCACAAACTTTTGCCCAGATTCTAATTTCTCACAGGTTACATGACCGGATTTCAAAAGACCCGATATTCTTTGATTTCAGTTTCACACAGTCCTTAAAAGTTTCGATTTGATCCCCAATGATTCTCTAGGAAGCCTGTTAATCATGGATTTAAAGGGGATTAAAGATCTTCAGCATCGATTCAAGATTTATCATTTGAGGAAGAAGATCGATTCTCCAAAGCTGTCTATTACGAAATCATCCACAATAATTGAGCCTTATACATCTATAGAAGCAAGAATCTACCATTATTGAGCCTTATTATCTACTATTCCACAAGGATTCATTCGACTTGAACAAGTACAGTTTGATTTGGATTGTTTAGTTTCAATCTTTGATTTTCATATATGCATTTTTACACAATTGACCGATTTGAACACCTAAGATTTGTATTACTCATTTCCAGATATTACTTTTACTTTGATTTAGGCTTTTTCATTGCATAATTTTTCTCCGCTTTACAAGTATATGATGAACAGGTATATTTATTCTTGAATATTTGATTTTGATATGTGCTTTCTTATGTAATTGTTTGATTTTAGCACCTGCTTCATGTATTTTTTTTTTGTTTCATTTAGCTCTATTTGTTTTACTTTGCTTTATAAGTTCATGCTCATTAAGCAACTGTCATTTGTAAATTTATCTCTTTTTGTAGATTACGGTATGATATGCGTGTCCAATTTAACTTGATTATATTCCTTCTTGCTTAATTAGATTAAGGATTTGTGCTTATAATAATCACCACTTGGTTTAGTATTAAGTTTTTGATTTGATGATAATTTTGGAGTTGGTTTATAATAATCATTGTGATAAATTAGCTCTATTTGTTTAAACATGAAAAAGCAAGGACGAGGAGGGTAAACTTTAAAGCATTATTTTTGCTAATAAAGTTGAGGAATTGAGACGTTCGTATGCTTTTGATTTTATGATGTTGGGCTGAATTGTTATTTATGTGGCTTACTTTTAACTTTTTAAGGTTAGGTTTTTGTCACTGATTTTTTGTTGTTAGGGAACATCTAAACAACAATAAGACTTTGATTAAAAATATAATATGCAGATTAGATCATTATAATCTGGAATTAGTGAGTGATGATTCTTACTATGATAGATAGCCTGGCCCTCAATGGTCATGGTATGCATGGTTTAAGAGGTGAGAGAGTCCGCTGCCTAACGAAAATGTAAGTTTCAAAGAATTTTTAAATATAAATTGTATTGGATCTGTATCTACTTTATAGTTTTATGGTTTTTGATCATTGGATGCTGATTTATTTACATGCTCTCAGGGGAAACGACCGATTACCAAATGATGAGCATGAGGATCTTCATCTTGAAGATGCAGTGCTGATAATTTGCAGTTTCTTTTTCACTCTCATTATCCTCATACAATCCTTTTGATAAATGGATAAGTGAATATTAATGCAAGGTAATTCTTTATTAATTCAGAAACTAAACATGCTGCAAATGTAAAAGACTAGGAGTCCTTTCTCTAATATGTTGATGTTATTTGATCGTTTTACCACTTTCTTTTAGTAGTATATTGACCATTTAACAAGCAAAACTGCAGATTGATTATTGCTTGCCATCCACACCAGGTATACTAATTGTATGCCTACAAATTTTCCTCTCTCAAATTATGAAATACACACATAATTTGAGGATACATTTATATGCTTAAACTATTTTTTTTTGTTTTATTTCTAAACCACATCCATTTAAAAGCAAAAGCCGCACTTCTGTTATTAATTATGTTGTGGCAAATGAATAAATTAAAAGCATGACCATTCTTTTCACAACTTTTCTATTAAGAAATTAATTAAACATTTTACGCTTCACAGTACATAAACTAACCAGCTTATTTATCATCATCGCAACCTCTTTTATATTTGCTCCATGACAAAATTATTCAGTTTCAACTACCAAACATCCAAACTCATACGTGTATACTCGAGGAATATTTTATTTACCTTATATATCTTTTGGTTTCTTTAAGATACTTTGACTACTATGGAATACATCAAGAAATGCAAAACCATCTGGAAACCCCTGTCAGGTTGGATGCAAAAGAAATTAGTAATGAAGAAAAACCCAGCGTACTGAAGTTTTGATTCTAAGACCGATGACAACAATGTTTAGTATTTTCTGCTCTAGATGCTTCTTATTTTATATTTCTTTGTGTTAATCACTTTGTTTGATATGTCAAAGCATATAAATAAACCCCGATGAGTAGTATGTTTTAGGTTCAATACAAATTATATAATTTTATTATGTAAATTTCCGTACACATAATAAAATTCTATAATTTCTATTATATAATCCCGTGTAGTACACGAGTCTATAACCTAGTGTGAGATATTTACACAATTTTGACCAAAACTACTCGCATGCATCGCATGCATTTTATTGAATTGACGAGTATTTTTTTTACAAGTTTATATTTGTCTTAGGATTACAAATTAAAATGATTAATAACCAAACCGTGTTGTTGTGGTGTCGTCCTCGATCACTAGTCCCGCTATACATAAAACTAAACAAAGATATATACTTGTTGAAAAGTTGAGTGAAGGGTTGTTCGGAAATTAAGGAACATATGTACCCATAACGTTAAAGATCGAGTGATGTTTTTTCAAGTAAAACAATAGAAAATCGTCGTATTACCCCACTATATATGTCGTCATCATGTGAAAGAGAGTTTGGCATAATGGATAACTTGCCATATCCGAACATCGCCGCATAAAAAGATTACTACCAAGACGGCGATAACTACTATTTGGTTATAAAAGATTTCTATTTCTATCTATCTATATATGAGAACCCTCTCTTTTTACAATAACTCTTTAACCCTGATTTTTGACCATTGATTTAATATATAAAATTCTAGATGCTATATCAAAGGCGGAGATGAATTGAAAGGCATATAAGTCTTTTGTTGTTTTTCTGACCTCTGCAATTTCCTGACACATGGACCCAAAAGTCAAACACTCAATTAAAACTTTTCACCTTTTGTTTTCTTTTCAAGAACATAAACACTAATCAACTAGATCTCAACCCATCACACTCTATCTCTCTTATTTAAGTCACTACTTCATCTTATTCTTAATCCACCACCACCACCACCAACCCTTTGCTTCGGCGAGTCAACCTTCGGCCAACCAACTTTCGGCGAGTCAACCTTCGGCGAGTCAACCTTCGGCCAGTCAACCACCTTCGACCTCCACCACCTCCTCTCTAACAACAGCTCCCTTGAAGCCGACAACAAAACTCGCTATCTTCTAATCGTACTCGTCGGAGACCCATCACAAAAAACACTATTAGTCTTCTTTTCCGAGGTCCAGTTCATACTTGATTCAGATCTAAAAACAATCGAAAACCTATGGTGAAAAGCGATTACATCTTCTTCTATAGATTGTTTCTTTTTTTCAAATTGATAGATTGTTTTTTTTTGCTTCAGGTCTAGTTCAAATAGATAAATTGTTTCTTTTTTTCTTTTTTTTTTCTTGCTTCAGATCTGAAAAAATTATGTAGCATATTTTTTTAACATATGCTAGTTGTGTAGCATTTGATTACTAGTTGTGCCATTAATTTTTTTAACAATATCTGTAGTATACCATTTTACATTGAATTTATAGATTGGTTTACATTAGGTTACAATTGTTTACATTGGTTTAAAGTCTGGTTTTCGTGACAGTTTTACTATAAGTTACAGTAGTATAACAGTGTAACTTGATGTAA
>BJCO01363088.1:0-10580 GCA_018326465.1 Flaveria floridana
CCCCCCTCTTTTTTTCGTCGGTAGTGTTAAACTTTAGTCCGGTAGTGTAAATTTTTGGCTCGGTAGTGTAAATTTTCATATAAAGCTCGAGTTCGCCCCCCCTAATAAAAATTATTTTCGCCCCCGCCCCCCCTTCGGGAGTGGTCAAGCTCCGCCACTGATCATGCACACACTCAAAATACAGTCTCCTGGTTTTATGAGGTATGTATATTTGTGGCATTTTATATTGTATGTAACATTCATACGATTACTGATTTTATTTTATATCTTTAGGCTATTTCTGCTCCTGTTTTATCTGCTGTTGGTGAACGCTATTACAAAGTTACTGCTGAGGCACTGAGAGTGTGCGGGGAACTTGTTCGAGTTGTGCGCCCAGACGTCAAGGTTTTATCTTTTTTGTTCCTCTGTTTCACGTGTTTCTTTATTTCTCCATCTTGAGATTATATTTGGAATTGATCAGGTTTCGGGTTTTGATTTCAAACCTTTTGTCCATCCAATATATAGTGCCATCATGTCACGTTTGACAAACCAAGATCAAGACCAGGTTAGTACTTGTTTAGGAACTTTTCTATGGGGATGCTGCTCTATGTTGCTCTAACTGTGTCTCTGCTCTTCCTACAGGAGGTCAAGGAATGTGCTATTTCTTGTATGGGGCTTGTTGTTTCAACTTTTTGGTGATCACCTCACGACGGAATTATCTGCGTGCCTACCTGTTCTTGTCGATCGAATGGGAAATGAGATAACGAGACTTACTGCTGTCAAGGTTAGTTTAAATGCCACTATTAAGGTTTACTACTTTTCTTTTTAAATAGCCAATTGCATCTTTTTACTAGCTGTTTTTTGCTATAGTTGCCCTGCAACAAGGTAAGAGGTATATCACTATAGTAAGGATGAATTTGTTCTTGATTATTAGCTCTACTATTTTTTTATGGACATGATGGTTAAGCTGAAGTATTAAGTGTCAAACTTCCATAGATTTCTTATTATTGATTTTCATATGCTGTTTAAGGTATTACTATGGGCCTTATTTTATCTACATGCCTTATGATTTAGTTAACATGGACTGTCTGACAACTGACTAAGCTTTGGTATGTGAAATTACCAAGTTTGATGCAGTTCAATGCTCACTTAACTGCCCAGGTCTTGTGTTGATTCCAGATTTTCAATCACATAGATCAGGCAGCAACAATTTGAGCTCAGGTGACGCCTAATTTAGTGCTGAATACTCGATATATTATCAGACAGCAAAGGAGAATTAGGTCCCTCAAAATTGTAAGCCTCATTGAGAGGAGTAAGATGCTATATGAATATAAAGGTTAAATTGATGGCTCTTTACAGTTCTTAATTAAATGGGAGGTGATTTGTATACGTCTTTTAGCCATACGTCCTCGACTTTTATGTTTTTGACTATTTTTCACCTTCACCTATTAGTGTGTTTTGTTGACCACTATGAGGGGTAAAAATGTAAAATAGTCAAAAACATTAAAATTTTATGGTATCACTAGCTTCATTAATTAACTGGGTAAACTTTAATGTTTAGTTGCTCGTTATAACTATTTGTACAAATGAGGGGAGTCGTTATAACTAAAGTCAATTAGAATGTGTTAGTGCAGACAATTATATTAGATAAATATGCCACTAGAGTGCTCACTTTGGTAACATACTAAGTGTTCGAGTCCATGTACGTACATGCTTGTTCTAGTAATACTAAAGGAAATTTTGATTTCATACTCATTTCTTTTTAATATTCACAACTAAAAAATGGTATAGCTCAGTTCAGTAGATGGATACATATTTTTGTTCTTCAATTATAAGGTTCTCTCCAATATAGGTGTTAGTCATGGTGGTCCTCTTGGAAGCCTCACCACTTTTTTCATCCTTCACTTTTCTTGATAATATTATGGATCCTTGTTTGTATAAAATGCTTAGTAGGCGTCTGCATATAAATTTTTTCTCTGATCCCTTAAAATGATTTACAGGCTGTTGCGGTCATAGCTGCATCACCACTGCAGTTAGACCTTTCATGTATACTAGAGCATGTTATTGTGGAGTTAACTGCATTTCTACGAAAGGTAAGCAGCACCAATGTTTAAGTATTATGCTATAAGGTGGTTGTTCTTGCTATATAAAAACCTTAAGGACAAACTGAATCATAGTTGATTTGCTTTTGGGAGATAGGCTAATCGAGCATTAAGGCAGGCGACCTTGGGTACTTTAAATACTCTGATTTTTGCCTATGGTGATAAAATTGGTCCTGCTGCCTATGAAGTTATCATTGTAGAACTTTCAACTTTGATCAGGTTTGCCCCTTAGACTTCAATAGAATTTTGTAATGTCATTTTGTATCTCAGATTAATGTATCTACTAATTCTGGCCCTCGTAAATTATAAACCAGTTCTCGTAGAGAACACTAATATGCATTTAACTACCAGTGATTCAGACTTGCATATGACGGCTTTGCCCTTGAACTCTGCTGTACATTAATGTCAGACAAGAGGTCTGGTCCAGCTGTTGGTTTGACAGTCAGAAATAAAGTTCTTCCCCAGGCCTTGGCGCTAGTAAAAAGTTCATTGCTTCAAGGGCAGGCCCTCTTGGTACTACCTCACTCTTGTTATGTAACTTTTACTTTTGATGAGGGATTTTGCTTCATTTTCTCAATCTGTGAAATCTTGCAGTCTTTGCAAAACTTTTTTGCTACGTTAGTTTACTCTGCACACTCGAGTTTCGATGCTCTGCTGGAATCTCTTCTTTCAACTGCCAAACCATCTCCCCAAGGTGGCGGCGTCGCGAAACAAGCTTTGTTTTCCATAGCACAATGTGTTGCTGTGCTCTGCCTTGCTGCAGGTGACCACAAATGCTCATCTACAGTAAAGATGCTCACGGAGATCTTGAAAGATGATAGCAGTTCTAATTCAGTATGTTTCTCACCTTTCTCATTCTCTTATGGCTATCTGATTTCAGGCAGATGGGAAATGGCATAGTGCCTGTTACTAGGCAAGCTGATTAATACTATATCTTGTCTCAGATGACGTATTCTTTCTACTTGATTAGCATTAAGTTAGTTCACTACATTCTCACCTGGCCTTGGTTTGCTACCTCGATTAAGTTAATGGCCAACTTATTTCTATACCTATGGAAAAGCTAATTGGTGTGGACATTTGCTTTTGTTTCCACTTTCGCCCTTACATGTGATTCTTTTGCTGCTGAAGGAACAAGAATATAGTTTGTTTTAAAGAGAATGAAAATGTGGTACACTATCTTCTTGATGCAACTAATTTGGTTGTTTGCACCCATGTTTGGCAAACCTAGATCTTTTGCACGATGATTTTAACTTACAATGCTATTTGGCAGCTTTATGAATCTCTTTAGGTTTTGTTGTCGGCTTTCTTTAGTATGCTATTTCTAACTACTGTTCATTTTCTATCTAGGCCAAACAACACCTTGCTTTGTTATGTTTGGGTGAAGTTGGGAGAAGAAAATATTTGAGCTCACATACGCACATAGAAAGCATAGTTATTGAATCTTTTCAGTCTCCCTTTGAAGAGATAAAATCTGCAGCCTCTTATGCACTTGGTAATATTGCTGTTGGAAATTTGCCCAAGTATTTGCCATTTATCCTTAACCAGATTGATAATCAGCAGAAAAAACAATATCTGCTTCTCCATTCTTTAAAAGAGGTCAGTGCTAACCTAAATTTATTAAAAATTTCATTACTGATCTACAAAACCTTTCACAAACAATAACATTTTCGAATCAAAATAAAGCCTTACTTCTACATCACTTTACCTGATATCATTTATCTATTTTACAGGTGATAGTGAGACAATCCGTAGATAAAGCAGAATTTCAGGATTCTAGTGTAGAGAAGATACTTAACTTGCTATTCAACCACTGTGAAAGTGAGGAAGAGGGTGTCCGCAATTGTAGTAGCTGAGTGTCTGGGAAAAATTGCTCTAATTAAGCCTTTGAAACTTGTTCCTGCCCTCAAGGTATGTTTTGTGAGTTAAACTTAGGGGTGGCAAGACGGGTAGGTTGAGTGAGTGGGTGACGGGTCAAAACTAGTCACTGTGTTAGCAAGGGTCATTCACAGTCTAGGTCAGGTTAGGTTTACCCGTAAGCTCTTTTTGTTTACCTTTTGAATATAAAAATTACGTGGTCATTCTGATTTCAAACAACATTATTGCAATAATTATCTAGATCTTCGAATAAAATGACTTAGGAAGTTGTGGCGTTAAAAATAGACGTTGGGCCATTTTCGACCCCACTCGACCATTCCCCTTTCAGCTAGAGTAATCCGTTTGAGATAAACACGACCTCTATCAACCCATTTTATGTCAGTTGAAATTGCCACCTCTAGTTAAGACTAGAGGCACTGGATTTTGAAGTTCATGTTTAAATGATATATTTCCAGTAGGAGCGAACAACCAGTCCTGCTGCATTCACCAGAGCAACAGTAGTCGTTGCTGTGAAGTATTCTATTGTTGAACGGCCAGAAAAGATTGATTCGGTCCTGTACCCAGAGATTTCTTCATTTCTTATGCTTATCAAGGATCAGGATCGGGTAACAAAGAACATGCTTCAAGGATTAACGTTTTGGATTATATATCTTTTTTAAATAACAGTAATTGTCTAACATTGATGAGCACTGATTATGTTCTATCAGCAGTTCCTATAGTTATTCAAATTTTGTTATATTTGAGCAGCATGTTAGGCGTGCAGCTGTTTTGGCTTTGAGTACAGCTGGCCACAACAAGCCAAACCTCATCAAGGGCCTTCTTCCAGAACTTTTACCACTTCTTTATGATCAGACAGTTATTAAGGTAATTGTTAGATTTGCTTTGGCTAACCCCTTCTAATTTCTAAAAGAAATTCTTTATCAATTGTGTTATATATGGTACAAAATAATGACATTTTTTATGCTTGTAATGGGATAAAGGGAACATTAATGCCTCCTGCTAATAAAATGGGTGGAATTGCTAGTGTTATAATCAATCATAATGAACTATTCAAAATTGCAGTAAAAAATCACGCACAATTTGAAGCTTATTGAAAACCATGTAGAAGTTTGACACCCTTGGTTTTAAAAATAGCGCCTGAGGCGCGATTAAGGCGTGAGGCTTTAGAGGCAATCAGGAAAACGCCTCAGGGCTTTGAGGCGGCGCCTCATGCACATCTGGGTCAAATTTGGTCAACATTGGTCAAGATTGGGGTCTGTAAAATAGATTAATCGGCCCTTTTTGCCACAAGGGTATGTATGTCTGAAGTAGCTACTATGTGGAAGTCTTCAAGGACTACACTTTTCAGATCTAGGAATCTTTTTTGAGTCAAAGTAAGACTGATGACTTCCAATTCATATATCAGATGTTAAAGAAACTCTAATAGTGAGTCTTACAATAGAACGAATCTTATTAAACCTTGTATCTCCCAGACCCTGCTCTTCAGCGGGATACACTGGGTATGTTTGTTTGTTTGTTTGTTTTTACTAGTTTTTCTTTCTTGGAAAAAGAACTTAGATTTGAAGAACTGCAAAACTTTCCTGTAGTAAGATACAAACAAACAAACATACCCAGTGTATCCCGCTGAAAAGCAGGGTCTGGAAGGGATATGTGGTGGCAAGTCTTTCCTCTATGCAGAGAGATAGAGAGACCGCTGAAAAGTAAGATGCCCGCTTTAAATCCAACTCCCTTGGTCACATGTTTGAGATTTATTTTCTTTTTTTTTTTTTTAATTCCAAGGATGGAGTGGTATGAGCCTATTCATTTCTTAAGGTAAATACTAAATACAGGTGGAGATAAAACAAGCGGAATATTTCCTCTAGTTATCAATTTATCATGAATGATTGTTACAAACTTTATGCAAATTATTATGATATTAATTGGTACCTGAAACTCTGTCTAGAAGTAAAGCTTGTTTGGCTGTTGGCTCTATTGACCACTAAGAAGAATACTGGGCAGAGCTACCTGGCATCAAGGACAGTTTTTTAGTTCCTGAGTAACATCTGATACCTGGAACACGTGTGTGCTTATTTTATTTTATTTTTTATTATTTTTTTTAATTTTAATTTTAACTGTTATTTAGATTTAGAAGAATCATTTAAGTAATTTCATGCCTAAACTTTCTTTCAAGATCGTGTCCAACTAACTTTGTGTTATCTAGAAATGCTGTTGTCTTATTACTTTCCTCATTTACTTATGCCCTTTGTTTGCTTGATCATTTTGTCATTGAAATCATTATTGGTCTATATATGTTTCGTGTATTGACTTTAATACTTGTGCAGAAAGAACTGATTAGGACGGTGGACCTTGGTCCTTTTAAGCATACAGTTGATGATGGCCTTGAGTTAAGGAAAGCAGCATTTGAATGTGTAGATACATTGCTTGATAATTGCCTTGATCAATTGAACCCTTCATCTTTCATTGTGCCTTACCTTAAGTCTGGTCTTGATGGTAAGCACATTGTGATCTCTAATTATTCTGTTGTATCTGGAACCAACTGAACCAATAACTTATCACGATCTACAGGTGGCAATTTCAACATATTAATGAATGACTGATTCTGGTGTGTGGGCTTTTATTTTTTTGGTTAATTTAAATCTCTTTAACTTTTTTTATTTTTTAAAAGAAGTTTAGGGAAACCGGTCGAAAGTCGCCTAACGTGTATCTTTAATGCATTAATCCTTGTATATAGTTTTATTAGTTTTTTTTTCCCTTATCTGACGTACGATTTGTTTTTATTTATTTTTGCACTAATGTTTTGAAACGACCCATGCAATAAGTTACTGTTTTTGACCTGTCAGTCGATGTTGCCACCTACTCTTCTCTTAAAAATTACTTGATAACGTGGTTCATTACACATTTACACGGATACTGATTGAATAACTTTGATATATATTTATCACTCAGATCATTATGATGTTAAGATGCCTTGTCATCTTATCCTCTCAAAACTTGCAGACAAGTGCCCTTCAGCTGTCTTAGCAGGTGAGTGTTTTTTTTAAGTTTATTGTTTGGGCATCTAGACACTGGTTCATAGCTAGCTAAGTTACAGAATGGTTTGAACCCTTACAGTTTTAGATTCGTTGGTGGAGCCTCTTCAAAAAACTGTTAGCTTCAGGCCAAAACAAGATGCTGTAAAGCAAGAAGTTGACCGCAATGAAGACATGATTCGAAGTGCACTTAGAGCTATTGCATCTTTGAATCGTGTCAGGTATCTCTATTCTTTTTCTTTACTTCTTTCTGAAGTATTTGATACCGTAGCCTATAAACAGTCCACTGCGTCCATGAAAACACCCATTTAATGTTGCCATGGCAGACTTCAGCTAATTTGTTCAGCGAAAATGGAACACATTCTATCTAATATAATCTAGAACAAAGATGCAACCTCTTAAACATGTTCCTGTTCATAACTAAAAGCAGGAAAATGGGCGGTTCGGTAACGAGCTTTGGTGAAGTTTGTAATTATCAAGGGCAAGTCAAAACAGGTCTTTCTTTAACCATTGTTTGAGTTTTATAAACAAAAGCGTGTTTTAAAATGATTACATAAGTAATCTGAATTTTTTGAAGTGCCTTAGAAGGTTCTAAAATTTTAATACACCGACATACATTTTAAATGACTTGGACCCAGTTTTCTTTTGAAGCATCTAAACTTAACATATTTAACCCATTAAAGATCAACACATAATCTGAATAGACCTACATACAGGCAAATGGGTTAAAATTGCCACATTGATCACCAATTGTTGACTTTGCAGCGGAGGAGATTGCAGTCATAAGTTAAAGAATCTGATGGCTGAAAAGGCTAAATCACCATCTCTATGGGAGAAATATTGTTCCATTCGTAATGAGTGAACATCATTTTCAATTGTGGGAAACGAGGGTGCATCCTCAATACCGATGGATAATGGTGCGAGAACATCCCGGCTTAAATGTCCTTTTTATGAGGCTGCAGAATATCCTCTCATATATGGTAGGTGTTTGATTTTTACTGTTGGTTTATATGCCTCCCTGGCTTCGTGGTTTTAAATCTTTGGAACAGGACTTTTTTTGGATGTTATTAGCAGTAAACTGATTTAATGGCAGAGTGATACAATAAAGAAACAAGAGAACCCATTTCGGGATATGTAACATTATATTGATTCTTCATTTATCCCCAGAAATAGCGGTCTGACTGTTTGCTTGCCAACAGTGGGCATCTTCACCATGTCATTCGTAGTCAAAGTTCGTATAAAAGAATTATCCTTTTTCTGGAGACCTTTCGTCCAAATTTTTATCCTCATGAGCTTAACTTCCCTTGCATCCTGATACATTTGTTTTTGTTATCGGTTCAAGCTATGCCACGTGATTATACATACATACATACATACATACATACATACATACATACATACATACATACATACATACATACATACATACATACATACATACATACATATATGCATACACCCCCTTGTATGACAACATGCTGTAATACGTTGATAATCACAACACTACTCAGGTTCCCCCCACATCATAAATCTTATTGCAATCCTGTTATTCAAAACCACGCTAATAGAATGCACTTGTACATTTGGAGGGTTGATATATCTTTGTAAAGAATTTCAAAAGTTATTTAGCAAACGGAAACGTCAAGTTAAAAATAATTTTGAACACTTCACTAAGGTATGCAGTACCTTCAAAGCTTGATGGTATGACTGAGAATGGCTTATGGCATTGAGTGGAGATACTATCACACATTCTTTTTTTTATTTTACTTTCTTAGTATCGGAAACGGAAGATAACTTATTTTTGATAAATAGGGTGGTGATGCCAATACCCCCAAAAGGCCTAACATTGAGTCGTTCATAAACTTTTAGTTAAAGTTAGAATTCATTTTTGTTGAACTCGATGTTTTTTGATTCCATTCAAGAGTTTTTGTCTCCATGAAAATATCTAATAGAAAAGATGAAACTGCAAGATACAAAACATTAAGCGTGAGGATGATTTGGATGACGAGTCAATGCAGTACGTGTTTGTTGCGTATTCATATCTATTTAAGTTTTTGAATTTAATCCAATATTCAAATTACATGCGAGGTTTGGTTTTAAAAAGCGACAAGGTCTAAAGCTAAAGCGTAAAAGCGGCAAGACTTTTGTACATGAAGCGTAAAGTATTGATAAAATTTTTTTATATCAGTTTCATATAATATTTACTATAATATTAATTATTTAATGATAAAAAGTTAGATAATTAAAAGACGTATATTATGTGTCTTATAACTAACCTTTATTTACAACATAAAAAGCTATATGTACAAATTAAGAAAGTACAACTTTTAATAAAATAAGGAAAAGAAAAACAAATAAACTTATAAAAAGGTTTTATTTTAAAATTTATAAAAACAAAAACATAAGGCTGAAATTTGTAACTTAATTTAACTAAATATAAACCAAAATGATGTTGTAATCCTAAAAGATCATAAAAGCCGTCGTCACTTATCTTCCTCTCTACATGGTTATGGTCCATCCAGCTGAATCTTCATGTTCTTCTCCATCTTCATTGTGGTTATTCATATTTGTCATAAGTAAGCTTCAGTTTCTTCACTATCATCTCAAACTTTGAGCATGAAACTTTGATTACATGTTTGATGTTTCTATACATGAATCGTGCGCTTTGCGCCTCAGGCTTCACTAGGAAAAGCGACTTAGGTGCTCGCTTCTTGTACACACCTCGCCTTGTGTGACATAAAGCGATTGCCTCTGCGCTTGAGGTCATCATGCGCCTAGGGGCGCTTTTTAAAATCAAGGTGTGAGGGTAGAGTATATGGAGGATGATAAATTGGTTTTGCCAATAAATAAGATTTTTATACTAACTAGTTGTTTTCCCACCGCGCTTCGCGGCGGGGTTGAATCGACGCTTAAAGAACTTGAAAGAGGGCTCGGAAATGCCAGTTTGTTGTGGCTGCAAACTAACTGTTTACCACGCCAAAACAACAATGTTAAAGGCTATTTGCTAATCGTCATCGCCCATCACCCATGTTTATACAAAAATTTAATTTCAACGGTTATAAAGCAACCGGAATCGGGTTTCGAAACACCATTTGGTTGTGGCTGCGTGCTGTAAACTGTCGCCAAGCCATTGTAACCAACACGGTTGCATTTTAATCATAGCCACGGCTGGAAAAAAATTGAAACAACATACCCAAACATACTCAGTCTTGGATGAGCAAGAACTCGTCGTCATCAACACCGAGCAGATCAATATCAGTAACATCGCCACCCCACCATTAATCTCATGGAGGTAGTGAGTCACCGGCGTTGACAATGGTCAAGTGTAGAGATACCCAGATAAAAGAAAATCAGCAGGCCACGATATGCACTCGTCGGAGAACAACAATCCATAACATCATTAAGCCAACATCAAAGGAAACCATCCAAATCATAGTTGGTTTTGAGAATTGGCATGCCTGCATATCCACAAACATAACAAAATAGTTTCAATTGGCCCTCCGATCTTGCCCTCATTAGCATAACCAGCTAAAAATTAAGGTTTAGATCAGGGACAATCATGATAAACCCCAACTAACAAAGAGACCAGCAGAAA
>BJCO01363089.1:0-14191 GCA_018326465.1 Flaveria floridana
TTCAGCAGCAATCATAGTAAAGTTAGGCAATGTAAAGAAAGCTTGTAATAGCGCTTTTGTAATGTAATGCAACAACAGATGTTTTGTAAATGAACTACGTTGTATTAAATGGCAAAAGTATTCATAGTAAAAGTTTATGATTTAATGTTTCCGCTGCAACGGCTCAATTGTAAAGTTATGTTCATATATTATATGCATTGTTTTATTTAAAATATGTGCAACAAAGGACCAACTGTGGGGTTCCCGGGATCGGGGCCTTACATATCGGCACGCATTCGAATTTGATTATATCCAGATTTCAAATCCAGTTTTGTAAAGAACTTCGCCCCAAATAATTCATCTAACAATTCATCGACCACAAGAATAGGAAATTTGTCAGGAACCGTGGCCTTATTGAGAGCCCGATAGTCCACACACATCCTCCAAGACTCATCTTTTTTTTTTCACTAAAATAGCTGGACTCGAATAAGCACTTCGACTGGGTCGGATCATACCCAACTTCAAGAGTTCCTGAACTTGTCTTTCAATCTCCGTCTTTTGCGCATGAGGATAACGATAAGGGCGAACCGCAATAGGATCCGAAGTGACTAAAGTGATACCATGGTCATGAATTCGAGCCGGGGGTAAACCAGTGGGATCGGTGAACAATACGGTATAAGAGTCTAATAACCGGTGCAAGACTGACCTTTGTATTTCGGGTAGATTATGGAAGTTAGTACTTTCAAGAGAATTGAGCGACACATGTTCACTACCCTTAGTAGAGTCGTCCTCAACGGCTAACCACTGATGCAGCGCTGCCGTACCCGATTGAGAAAAAGACGCCCCATGTAAAGATACCCGCTGCCCATGGTAGGTGAATTTCATCCATGCATTCTTCCAGTCATAGGTTACCTCACCCAAGGATTTAAGCCAGTCCATACCCAAAATCATATCCAAATTACCCGTATCAAAAACTAATGCATCCACTGTGAAGGTGCAAGACTCAATACAAATCTCCACTCCGACATAACGCTGTGAAACCAAAACAAAATGTCCATCGCCCAATTTAATGCGAATACCAGCAAAATTAACCGCTGGAAGTCCCAGAGCGTAAGCTAAACGACTCGAGATAAAGTTATGGGTAGCACCACTATCCACTAACATGCTTACCGGAAGTCCCAGTAACACCCCTTCTAATTTTAATGTATTTGATCCACCATTGGTTGTTGAAACCCCGTCTAATTCAATGACGTGCACTCACCAGTAGGAGACTCCAAATTAGAAGAGCTTTTAGGACTACATGGTGCTTCGATACCAAGATTTGATCCCTCCGGGCCATCTTGTTCATCCTCACCCAATAAAAGAACCCAAAGTCGTCCCTCCGGACACTTATGAGCCGGCCCGTACAATTGACTACAACGAAAACATAATACCTTTCGACGACGCTCTTCATACTCCGGTCGTGACAGAGACCTCATTCCTCTATCCCGTTGAACCGTCGGAGAAGAAGGAGAAACCGTGGTCACTCCCGTACGAGGGGGGTTATAAACCCTTGGGCCTTCCCAACAAGTAGAACTGGGTCGGTCCACTAATTTCGCTTTTAGTGGGCCCGATAGATCCCCTCGGCCCATTTGGTATGATGACTCCACCCACTGATGAAGCCCAATTTTATCCGCATGGCGGAAACAAGAAAGAGAGCCTAATGCCGATGACGGTCGTAACATCGCTTCCACATCCTTTGCCAAATACATGGCGTCTAGCCGAGATTGAGGACGTTGCAGACGCTCGTTGTTTGACATCGTCTTTAAGACCCGCTATAAAATAACCCAGCGCCTGAGCTTCTGGGAGGCGAGGGACAAGAGACAACAGGTATTAGAAATCATCAATATAATCCAAAATCGACTCACCTTGATGAATAACAGCCAATTGCTCATAAGGATTATGAATCTCAGAACCACTAAACCTCTTAAGAAGTTCGGATTGAAGCTCAACCCATGACAACGATGGAGTTACCTCAGTGACGATGGTGAACCAATGAAGAGCGACCCCCACCATGCTCAGTTGAGCAAGACGAATCCGCATGTCCTCTGGTGTAGAATTGACATCAAAATAAAGGTTAGCCTTCTTAATCCACCCCTAAGGGTCAAAACCCTGAAACTCTGGCAGCTTAATTTTCTTAACTGCCCAAGGCATCTCCGATTTGGAATGGTCAGTGCCAGATGAATTAAATTTAGGGGAGGAAGGACCCCCTGTTTCGGGTGTATCAAAAACAGCTCCGCCCCCCGACGGTGGCGACGACGAATCCGACTTCGTCGGTCGTTTCTCTTGCTTATTCATCCAGGAAACCATCAATTTCTGCAGATTCACGACCTCAGAATGGACATTATCAATCGACGATTGCATCACAGTAACATTCGATTGAAGCTGGGTTAATTGATGATCATGCGCATCCAAGCGATCGGAATTAGACACCATGGTCGCTGGTAACAAGCAGGTCGGACCAATGTTAGGAATTGAAACAATCAAGAAGAATAACTAAGAACAATCATTGAATTCAAAGATCAAATAGGAGAGTTTATTATCAAAAGAAACCAGGGAAAAACCCTATCTCCACAAAGGAGCCCAAACCGTTTGTAACAAATTCCAACCTACCCCACACCTAGCGTCTGCTCTCCTATATATGCTAACATTTCCTAACAAACTTTCTTAGCTACTAGTAATAGTTTCATTTCGCCCCCTCCTAGAATAAACATATAACAAAGGAGGTTTTTCTTTAAGTCCTTCATGTTTAGCAACTGTATTAGAAATGACAAGCATAAAATATTAATAGGGGTTATATGGTTAATAGTGTGACTGTTATACACTATTGGATGCTTACACAAGGAAAGGATGTAGTGCAGGACCGACAAGAGAAACCTTTGATTTACTGTTACTGTTTCCCTGAAGAGCAAGAAATGATAAAAAGGATCTCATTATATAAGATTTGCACAATTGCATGGTATATTGGTATGTATGAACAACTAAAATCAACCTTGTACACACGGAAATAGTCCACAATAGCCGACCTTTGTTCATTATTTAGCCTGAGATTCAATATAGTAAAGTCAAGGTTTCATAACACGTAACGAAGCAAGTGTAGAAAGAATTAAATTATAGTTTTACAAGTTTTTCAGTGTAACCTTCTTGCTTTTGCATCACAAACCCAACAATGCACCCCACGGCGGCCACTGTATACCCAGAGAATATGATTGAATCCAAAATCATCTAAATCAATGACACATGAAATTAACATTAGCTGATATGTACAGTAAAATTAATACTTGACTAAACTGGTGCATATACCTCTAAGGGCAATATCAATCACTTTAATTGCAATGGTCATCAAAGGCCAGCAGTCCAAGCAAACATCTGCTCCAGAGCAACAATATCTAACATCATCATAGTCTGATATATCCTGAGTAACAAATTGGAAAACAATCATCGGTCATGTTAATAATCAAACAATTGCATTTAGACTATTGAGTGTTTCGAATTCATTCATAAGCAAAACAATCTTACTATATCAAACACTAGCTCTCTTTCCACAGGAGTGAAAATATTGTCCCCAGATTGTGAGTATGCATGCCTCTTTGCAGGCTGTTAAAAGATCGAGAAACATGTAACAATAAGCAAACACTAAAAGTTTACTTAATTAAGCAAAAGAAATTAGTTGGATATTAAAATAAGAATGAAGTAGATAAAACATACAAATAATTATAACTCATGAACGTGCTGCACATAAGTTGAGTTGCTTCAACAAGAAGAAAAATAATGATCTATAATTATCTTACATCAACACTATAAACCGGACCGATATCAATCTTGAATGGACACTGTTCCTTGATGGCTTTTTCCAGCTCATATCCAGTCTTAAAAGACTGAAACCGCACATATATATCATTCTCCAGTGTAAAAGAAAATTCTCTTCGCCCAAAATATGATTGGTCACATGCAGGATGTTTCCCATCTGCATAAATAAACAATACAATTGGTCAACAACATATTAACACTTTGAAAACACAAGAATAACACTGAAACATTTATCACCCAAAAGATAAATGGGTTGGTTTGTATCTTGAATCTTGAACAGAAATGTATTCAAGCTCTTGCCAGAATACGGCTATGTAATATGATTACCGTTTCCATATGCCATCCATTTGGACATGTCTGCATGAGGGAAAAGCCATCCTGCCAAATATAAACATGCACATTAAGTCAGAAACTGATTTTATACATGACCCTGTAGATTAAGGGTATGTTTATAAGAAAGAAAGCCAAAACGTTCATATATTCTTTCATCTTAATTCAATTATAAGACTGGATGTAGTGGTGCCCTTAAGGGGCGCCAAATTTGCTGATGTGGACACAATTGGGGCATTAAAGCCACTACGACCTAGTTAAAGGGGGGCTTCAAACTCATGTTTTGCCAAACCCTTAACGGGTGTTAAAAAATAAATGAATTCATTTTTTCTCACTTTTAACAATCTTTAACTAAAAAGGGCTTTAAACCCATACACTTGATTTAAAATTATTTTAATAAATTCATATTTACATAGGTGGAGTTTTAACTAAATAAACCACTACACATAGTCTAAGCATCAGGGAAATGCATAAGAAGCTTGAGCAACAACAATCGTTTTGAAACTATGTTTAGGGAAAACAGGCACTGCTACGAATCCTTTTGAACAACTCTTAAAGTGCTAATGGCCATAAACATGATATAGATATTATGGTATGGAGATGAATTGTTCTCAGTATATCAAATACAAGGATGCCTTTTGTTTATTTGTAACCTTAATAACAGAAGCATCAAGTTATTATGAGTTTGATATGGGGTGGAAATGTAATATGCTAAACATTTGTGATCATTCGCTCATCCAAACAGCTATTCATTTCAATCTCGTAACCAAACAAACACATTTTCAGCTTTAATTCATAATGCAAGTTCCGAATCCTTTCACTGTATCTTTTGCAACAACAATAAAACTTAAAACAAGTAAAAGCACAGCAAAATGCAGCTAAATTATCTCCTCGATTGAGAAAGCAGCATAAAATGGTACCAAAACTTAAGAGTCATGAACAAGTACCGTAATAAAGTTTGAGGTAATTTGAACTGAATCCGTCATCCAATTCCTTGTGTTGGGCCTCAGGATCGTCGTCGATTAACATGTCATCTCTTCCATTCTGTGCTTCTTCTTTAGTCATACTTCAACCTAAAGCTTTTCTCAAACCCTAAGAAAACCAACCATCAATGATTCAGAATAACAGATTAGGGTTTCAAAACCTCAGAAGATTTCAATACAGATGTTTGAACACTTGAATCATATCCTACAAAGAAACAGTATACATGAAATTAACCTGAAACGCTTGCATCGGGATCAGAAGTGCAGAGACTCGTTTTTTTTTAGGGCTAAATTGGAATTACTCATGGATCACGCGATCATATTCCACCATCAAGTCTCCAATTCAGGAGGAAACTCATAATTATGAGAAAAACCCCTTTGTGAAATTCGAACCCATGACCAAATATACCCTAAGTCTTATCCCACCACCAAGATACCGCTGGGCTATAATACCTTTGGCGAGAAGTGCAGAGACTCGTGACTATGGATTTTAGGATGATGAAATTGGCGCCAAATAGTGAAGGATATAATAGGGAAGCGATACAATTTTGGCGGGAAAATGGACTATTTTAGTTCTAGAGTAATAGAAAATGAAACAAAAAAAAATTAACTCTTAAGTAATGAAAAAACTAACCTTAAATGGTTGCTGGGGTTGTGATCGCCGGAGCTCAAAGGGTCCCGTCGAGAGATCGATGGACGATGGAGTTTTAGAACATTCATAATCTATTTTTCATCTTTATCTTTATAGTTACATTAAATGTCATTATTTTTTTTCTGTTTTTCAATTAAATAATATTTTTTTCATACATTCATCATTAACTTTTCTATCTAATCAACTCACAATCAATTTCAAAAGTATTAAAATATTTATGAGGGTTGTGGGTACAATCACTATAAATTTTCTAACTTTTTTTCACTAACAACCATCCCCTATAATATAATACATCATTCACGTAAAAATGAGAAATGGATTGTGAATGCTCTTAGAAGCCTGAGGTTTTCAACCGAACCACGATAAGGGGTTTGGGGTTAGGAAAAATACGGAAATAAAACTAATTTTACAAATGTAAAAAAGAAACCTTTGCACAACTACGACCGAGACTCCTCTTATTATAATAAAATTTTAAAGATCTCGTTTAAATCACTTGCGTTAAAAATCAACTATTAGTTGATGGTTTATACTCTTAAGTTGGATAATTTGACCATTAAAGCAAATTAGATTTTTTAGACCTGCGAGACCTGTTTTGTTAAATCACCATATTTTGTCATCTAGAAAGTTAAGAAGATAAAAACTAATAAAAAATTACAAACAATAAAAAGTAAAAACAAAAAATGTAATAATTAAAAGTATTATTAAAAGCATGTGTAATATAAAAAATGAATGTATGAGAATTAAACTGTGGGCTTTTACGCCGAAGGGTATGCATGTTATCACTAAACTAATAAAATGTTTTATTAAAAACAATCAAATAACAACTTATTTGAATATTAAATATATTTTATTATTTTAAAATGATGGTCTTAAGCATCGGCTTATTTTTAACACTATAAAGAAGCCCATGCACCGTAGGGTAGAGAAGTGTGGATTATATTTTGTTAAAATTTTGAACTTGTAATTTAAACTGTAAACTAATAACATGATTCTGTTAAAATCTATAAGAATAATCTTCTTATAAAATCTTGTACTTGCTACTCGGATCCTTGAAGCAACAAATGATTGACCTTAAACAACTTCAAACGTCCAGTTTGGTTAATGACTACTAGTCCGAAATAGATGTGAATTGGTTCCATAAAGTCTAGATTTTCATACCTCATATTAGGGGTTGTTTGGTTCACAGAATATTTTGAAAATGAAATTGGAATTGAAATATATTAAAAAAATTAATAACATGTTTGGTTGGTCAATTTTAAATAGAATTGAAATGTTAAATATATTATAGATAAGTGGAAGGAATATGAATTCTAGTAAATATGAGATAGTTTTATAATTTTAATTTTATCCGTTAATCAACCAACAGGTTTTGGATGAAAATATTTTCAATTTCTGAGAATTTCGTTAACCAAACATAACCTTATAAAAGAGGTAGACTAAACATACCTTATTTAAGTTTTTATCGTACCCTTTAGAAAAAATTAAATCAAGAGGATCTTTTTAAAATTTTAGTATGAATGTAACAAGTTGAAGGAGGTGGGGGTGTAATATATAAAAATAAAGACGGGTATATTTAATCTAATACAACTTTTGGTCCTAGTTTGTTAAGGTTATGCACAACTGCATAGTTGTACATTCTGTACTTAAGGGGAATTATTCACGTATCCATTTGTCTTTCATTAAATACTTTATCTTGACGTATCATCATTAATTTCTAGAAAACTCATATTTTATAAAATGATATTTTACTTGTATTTATTTGAAGATAACCAGACGTTTAATAACGAGTTCACTGGTAGTATAAATGAAGAAATTATAGGGGTTTTTCATGCCTTAAACTAATGTGGCTGATTTATTGCAACTATTGTAACTAATCCATGCTCTGGTGGAATAACATTTTAATTCAGGTGAACAATTCAGTTTTGAGTTAAGTATTTATTTTCCAGCCTCGTTACAAACATAAATTAGTTATAATAATTAAATTAAAAAATCTATAATTTTAAATAAATCTCATAGCTTGTTAGATAACACTACAAATGACCAAATATATATGTCAAAAAAATAGAACGAATTTTAATAAAATACAAGAATTTGTTCACAGCTCAATATGGACCAATTAACAAATGATTTTTGACAAATGGTAAAAATTTAATCAACTCATATCATAAGCGCGGAAATTTGATCACATCAGATCAGATTTCCGGGTTTTTGAATGTCATCACAACAAGCCTGTTCCAAACGGGTTAGTGGTTTGAGTATGAATGTTGCTGATTGGCAACGGGCCAAATCCTGAATCGATAAAAGGGTTGGGTGGACCCATCATCAGATTATCTTGTGGTTGGTTTGGACTAAAGGGGTTAGTTATTGGAGGAGCAGCAACAAGCGGGTCATCTACTTCAAACGGGTTGGGTGCTGGAGACCCGTATAAAGGTTGTTGGGCCGCTCTGTATGCTCCATCATACAAACTGTTGAGTGTGAGGGAGTCCATTCCACCACCCTGCCCACAAAGATTTTGATTAAAACACAAAGTTGCAGGTCCAGCAAAGATTTGACCCGAGTCCGGTTAGGTTGACCTGATATACTTTTTTATGCGATACTAAACTGTATGAGTACAAGAGTAAATACATATTCGGCTATGTGGTTTGGTCAGAATTACCAAAACTGTTATTAGTTCTTACTATTCATTTATAATGAGAATGGTCAATAAAGTTTTACAATTTTGATAGGTTTGTCCCTTCCTCATTAAACTATACACAAAGAGAGTCTGTAAAACTTGTACAACTGTAGGGACTGTTTTTGTAATAAATGAACTATATGGATGATTTGAACTAAAAATACACTTTGCACAACTTTCAACTTGTTGACCAGTTTAACTTGTTTGTTTAGCGAAAAATTATTTTATTTTACGAGTCATCCATTATGGATGAAACATAACTACATAACCTAAATCAACTCATTCGTAGCTAAATAGGTCAAAATTGTCGCCTCTAATGTGTTACTAACTATAGTTATAACAGAAAAGAATATGATAATTTATAAACATAGGAAATTGCTTACCAGTTGCCTTTCTTGAAATGAAGAAATATCAGTACTGGGGGTGGTGACTAATGCAAGTTCCCATCCTGTTAGATCAAGATCTTTTGCTTGAACACCAGTAGACGCATTTGATGTCATATCTACACCCAGCCAATCAAGAAATGTAACTTAAGAATTTCTAGTAAAGGTGGCAAACCAACAGGTCGGGAAGGTTGTGTAACGCTCCAAATGGATGGGGAAATTTCCGATACGGAAGGGGGTCAAATTAACCCAGAAATACTTTTGCTCACATTTTGTTTTCATACTTAGAGTGGATTATGATTACAAAATTATATTAGTTCAGTAGTAATCTTATATTTTTAATAAATTGATCTTTTAGCTATTAAACATAACCAGCACTTATAAGTAAATGGGTAGAAGTTTTCACTTATAATTTCAAGTTAAACAAACAAACTTAAATAACCACTGATATGGCAAACAAGAGTCATTACCGGTTGGAACTATGGCAAGAGCCAATGCATTGTTGTCCTCAATTGAGGATGCGTTTGGTGCATCGATATTTAACCCCTAAATGTCAAATTAAGACAAATTAATAAACAAATTTAGACGTATGTGAATGAAACTAAATACATTACCAGTATATCGTTGGAGTCCTCGCTGTTGAAAGTTGGTGGGGGAGGTACAGGGCTACGGGTAGGATCGTCATTTGATACAACAACATCATCCATTGGCTCAGGTTTAGCTTCAACAACAGGCGAATCTACATCTTCAATAGGCTCATTGTCTACTTCTGGTTTATATGTCAGCATAAGCCTTTCAGGACATTCCTGAAAGTGCAAAACATTTTAAAAAAGCATAGAAAAATATTTGTTTTCGTGGTATAACAGTAAATTAACACGCACCAATGTGTCTGTTGGAACAGATACGATCCGTGGTGCTTCTCTTATATACTCCTCCATAGTCACGAGAAATGATTGTGGAGGCTGCAAAATTTTGAATTGCCAATAATGCCCCTCTATCAACTTTACTCGATGTAACGGATGATGGGAAATATAGTAAACTTACTTCTCTAAGAACGGGAAACTGAAAGTTTCTAGCAAGCTCCAATCCTTTACAAGTTTCATAGAAGTCGGAAAGACTTTCAGCCTGCAGAAAATTAATCATACTACATATCTACAATGTTGTGTTTTCACTATATTTTAAAATTTGAATCATTTACTTATGAACAGGTCAATTTGAGTTATGTTTAATCTCTACTGGTTCATATACCTAACATAGAAAAAAATAACAAAAAAGGAAATGGCAGCATCCTTAATGTATATCCAATACATAAAAGGCTCCTATTAAAATTTTGAACGTTTTTTTTCTGGCAACCTAACTAAATCTGTTTAGAACCATACCATAAAATTACATGTTTTGCCACATTTACTAGTTATGGAGGGTTGTTTGTCTCACACCAATAATATGTTGAGAACCATGACAACTACATAATGCATTTATACGTATTGCTTTGAATGTGATACACTAGGCGGTGATGCAACCGCCTTTGTTTTACTCTCCCGTTACTTGTGATTATCTTTTATGAATTATGTGGTTCTCATCATTTCATTGGTTCTGAAACAAACATGTCCCACTAGTTATAGTACAATGAAGGCTTGTAGATAAAATTTTGTAATTCAAGCTCACCTGATTGACGGCTCGTTTATATATATCCAAGGCTTTTATGGCTTCATGTCTTGGCATCTCAAAAAACTGATATTAATAAAGGTTGAGTGATGATTGTTTAAAAAGAAGAAACGAAGCAAGAAAGTGTCATACTTTTTTTATGTAAATAATGAAAAATCACCTTATCAATAAGATTTATAATACCATCATTTACTGCACAGTAAATTTTAAAGCTCTCTTTAAGTACCAAAGCTAGGGCGTATGGTACAACATAATTACCAACAGCTGCTCCTTCAGGCTGAAAAAAAGGGAAAAATCTAGCTAAAAGGGTGGCAATCTTGACTTGATTCCTTATGAATTTGTAAATTTTGATTGTGTTTCAAATAAAGTATCTAAGAGGAATGGCTCAAACAGGTTGAAGTTGCCAATTGTCTATTTTAATGCATATAACTTGTTAAATCGCTTTTATTCACAGACTTTGTTATTATATTAGTGATGTTGTTTTTGTAATCAATATTAACACAATGACACATTAGGTATATGTAAATTTTTAGATATGAGATAGTGTACAGGTCAACACAGCCTGGCCTGTTTCTTTCCATAGTAAAAGAATCCATTTTAACCCGAACCGGCCCCACCCGGTGCCCTGCCACCTGTAACAGATAAGTAACAGACCCTGCATGCCATAAGACGGTACAACAGCTGTTGTAAAGAAGGCAACTGCTCCAAAAGTTTTTCACTATCCATATCCCGTGTTCTACTATAACCCTGAAAATTTAAACATGTGTTGTAACTGTTGGAATCAAAGAACAAGTAACACTACAGATAATTGTGAGAGCTCAAGAGATGTGTTTTTTTTATTTTAGAAGATGATTAACCAAGTACATTCAAATGGATATAAATAGACTAAAAACTACGAGAGAAAATCTCAACAAACTAGGGTGTACGATAACAAGCTAACCGTTACACCTATTATTATGAAAAGATAAACAACTACAACTAAAGACTCGGTAACATCCTTGACTGAGCTCCATGCAAGCCATGCAACGCACGTGATCGAATCACACTTCAATACCTTCCCTTGATTCGAACTGACCAACTCCAAGACGATATCTGAAATACACAAACTTTTCTTTAGTTAAAGACTTTGTAAGAACATCTGCCACTTGCTCATGCGTGCTGCAATACTCCACAATCACTTTCTTTTGTTCAACCATTTCTCTCACAAAATGATGCTTCAATTCAATGTGCTTTGATCGACTGTGAAGTACTGGATTCTTGGACAGATGAATTGTAGACTTGTTATCACACATAATAATTGTAGCTTCCTCCTGCTTCAATCCAAGATCTTCAAGTATCCTCCTGAGCCATATGGCTTGACAAGTAGCACTCGTGATTGCAATGTACTCAGCTTCAGTGCTTGACAAAGCCACTGTATGCTGTTTCTTTGAGCACCATGATATTGCACCACTGCCCAATGTGAAAACATATGCCGACATACTCTTCCTATCATCAATACTGCTGGCCCAATCACTGTCACTAAAGCCTTTTAGTTCCAGTTTATCAGATCTAATATACCAAACCCCAAAAGATTTGGTACCAGCCACATACTTCAGAATTCTTCGAGCTGAACCTTGATGAATTTTTGATGGTAAGTGCATAAACCGATATACCATGCTTACTGAATAAGCTATATCTGGTATTGTATGAGTCAAATAAATGAGTGCACCTACTAGGCTTTGGAACATGGTTGCATCAACTTTTTCAGCTCCATCATCAAGACTAAGCTTCTCATTTACATTCATAGGAGTGATTTCAGTTTTACTGGATACAACACCAAACTTGTTTATGAGATCTTGAGCATATTTCTTTTGATGTAGAAAGAGTCCCCTCTTAGTTTGTACCACTTCAAGACCCAAGAATAATTTTAGGAGCCCCAAGTCTGTCATTTCAAAGGATGTCTTCATTCCTTGCTTGAATTCATTAATCAGTTGATCACTAGAAGATGTGCAGATAATATCATCAACATAAAGACAGACATATATAACATCACCTGACTGTGTTCGCTTGACATAGAGTGTTGGCTCATTATAACTTCTAGTATATCCTTGTGAGGCAAAGAACCCATCAATCTTAGCATACCAGGCCCTGGGTGCTTGTTTAAGACCGTAGAGTGCCTTGTGAAGTTTGTACACCATGTGACTTTTTTCTTTTTCAACAAATCCTTCTGGTTGTTCAACATAGATTTCTTCCATAAGATCACCATTCAAAAAAGCTGACTTGACATCTAGTTGATGAACAAGCCAACCCATTTGAGCAGCCACAGCAATGATGATTCTTATAGTTTCGAACCTTGCAACAGGTGCAAAGGTCTCCTGAAAGTCTATCCCATGTTGTTGTGAGTATCCCTTTGCCACTAGCCTTGCCTTGTGTTTCACACTCCCATCAGCATTGATCTTAGTTTTGAACAGCCACTTTACACCAACAATGTTTTTCCCTTGGGGAGGTTCAACTAGAGACCACGTATGATTCTTTTCAATGGACCCTAGTTCTTGCCTCATTGCATGCTGCCAGCTTTCAGATTTTGTTGCCTGAAAGTAAGTAACTGGATCACTCACATTAAGAGCAAAATGACAATTCATATGGTCCTCATCACTATCCGATAGTCCTTGACCAGTGCAGTAGTCCTGCATCCAATGGTGAGGTTTAGTAGTTCTACGGGATGATTCACCCATAAAGTTTTGAGGTTGGTACGGTGAGGTAATAGGTTAGTTTTGTGGTTCAATAGTTTGAGATGGTGAGAGGGTAGGCTGATTTGGTGGATCATTGGATGTAGATGTTTGAGAAAGGTTGTCAGGTTGATAGGGTGTCTCATTCAAAGGGTTAGTGGTGTTAGGTTCAGTAGGGTCTGGATTAGGTGTACTATGAATGAAGGGATCAACAAAAGTATAGCTCTTGTCACCATCAGTGACAGGTTTTTCAGAGCTCCATACCCATTTTGCTTCTTCAACAAATACTACATCTCTCCTGCAGCTAAACTTTCTTGTGACAGGATTATAAAGTCTATATCCATTACTTTGATTAGAGTAGCCAATAAATATAGACTTTTCTGATCTATCATCAAGTTTCTTTCTTTTTGAGAGGGCACTAGACCATATGCAACACAACCGAAGGTTTTTAAGTGAGTGACTGTGGGTTTTTTGCCTGACTAAGCCTCCAAAGGTGTTTGGTTGGTCAGGGCCTTTGTAGGTGATCTATTGATAGTGTATACGGTTGTGGCAGCAGCTTCAGCCCATAAGGAGTTTGGTAATTCCTTTCCTCGTAGCATACTTCTGGTCAGGTTCATAATTGTTCGATTTTTTCTCTCCAGCACACCATTGTGTTGAGGTGTATATGGAGGAGTGAGTTCCCTCTTGATGCCAGTTAGTTCACAGAAAGCATTAAACTCCCTAGAACAAAACTCACCACCTCTGTTAGATCTAAGAACTTTGATGACACACCCACTTTCTTTTTCAACTGAGGACTTAAAGTGTTTAAATTTTTCAAAGGCTTCATTTTTATTGAATAGAAAGTAGATCCAACACATACGGGTGAAGTCATCAATGAACAAAAGGTAATAGAGGCTGTTACCCAAACTAGGAGTTTGCATGGGCCCACATAAATCAGTATGAACCAGTTCCAATTTAGTTTTAGCTCG
>BJCO01363090.1:0-29009 GCA_018326465.1 Flaveria floridana
TAAAATGGTTTAACAACTAACTTGATAACATGTTTTAAAATATAAATCCGCTGCGTTTTCATATAAATCAAGTTGTATGAAGCTTTGATAAATATGTTAAAACCCCTACAAAATAAACTGAAATGACTAAATAAATAGAAAATTAAACTAAAGTACACAAATTAAACTTGTTTTAACTTTTTGTGAGAGGTAAATCCTAAGATAGAAATCTACTAGATTCGTTTCTGGAATAGGCAGCTTCTATTTAGTTTGACCATACCTGAACCAAATCAATTTTGGAATCATACAGGCAAGTCAAATCATTTGGGACTTGTTATCAAAACCATTTGATGCTCACTTCTCGGTTTTCATCCAGAGTCGTTAGCAATTTAGGAAATCATACTGGTACTATTAGATTCCCACATTGATTTGGACTTTCAAGAATTTGTATCCATGATGATTGTCAGTATATTTATCCTCTTAAATCCATACACAGACTTTTGACACAGATTGGTGATAGTTTAGGGTTCATTATTTCAACCAACATTTATGGATCCCACGCTTATATGATAATCAACATTTCTCAGGAGCTTTTGAGCGGTCTACAGGCATTTTGACAAGAAGAGACTATTCTTAGAGCTTTCAAAGAGAAGCCAATTTTCAGGTTAGTGTCATCGCACAGCAGAGAAGCGGCAAACAACAATGAATTCTAGAATATTTACGTTATGCTTATCCTCAGGTCAGTGCCATCGCACAGCAGAGAGGCACACAACCTATCTTCTTGTTAGAGCATCGTTAATTTCATTAGCACATAATGCACCAACAACATAAGTTATTAGATTGATAGCATTTTTTTCCATGCTTTGCTCTATTTATGGTCATCCGCACACATTTGTGGCGTTTACCTGCTCGTTACCCCTTATTGGAATATTGTTAATTGTGTTAACCAGTGATAAGATGGGATCCCACAGTCAGTTGAACAACTTAATTTTATCTTGAGATCACCAGTCTGGTCTAATCATCTATTGTGTTGAATCTACCGACATATCATCTGTGGTCTAGCAACCTTTAGGTCTACTTTCATTGTCTTACCTTAGTAGATACCAGTTTTTCTATCATATTTCCTTTTACATTGCTCAGACTACACAGACTTGGACTTTGAATTTTGCATCTGTTTTAAATTAAATATTAAAGTCCCTCTTGATTTGTTCCTGTGTACTATCATTTTCCAAAGTCTTTGAATCGGTATCACAGATACGATCTACCTTCTGTCAGCTAGCCTCTCCTACTCCCCTTTTTTATATATATAATGTTACTAGCTCACCTATTCTCCCCCTAAAAATCTAAAATCATAACCGATTTACATATTTTAAGATTTTAATAGACAGCTAAATAACATTAATTTAATTTAAAACAAAATAAAATAAATAAAAAAGAAAAAAATAGACTAAACTGTATCGGACTACACATGATCATCATCAGGAATAACATCACTTTTCTTTTTAGCGCCATTGACCTCTAACAGATATAGAAAACGTGGTTTGTCAAAAGCTTTTGTATAGAGGTCAGCGCGTTGAAAATCCGTATTTATTTTTATCACATCGATTAAATTCTTTTCAAAATAGTCCCGTATAAATGATATTTTATACCGATGTGTTTTGTCTTAGGATGTTGTACTGGATTTTTAGTTACTACAATTGCAGCAGAGTTATCAACAAAAATAGGAGTAAAAGAGAAATTTAAACCGTAGTCCCGCATTTGATGTTGAATCCAAATGATTTGAGAACAACAACTTGCAGCTGCAACGTATTCGGCTTCACAGGTTGACAGCGCAACCGAGGTCTGCTTCTTACACTGCCAGGTCACTAATCTCCTCCCAAACAATTGACACCCTGCTGATGTAGACTTGTAATTCGTCTTGCATCCCCCGTAAACCGAGTTACTATACGCTGTGAGTTCAAAGTCATCATTATGAGGATACCACAACCCAAGTGTGGGTGTGCCCTTCAGATAACGAAATATCCTTTTAACCCCGATCAGATGGTTAACCTTTGGCTTAGCCTGATATCTTGAACATAGACATGTAACATACATGATATCAGGTCTAGAGGCAGTAAGGTACATGAGAGATCCAATCATTCCTCGGTACATTGTTGCATCTACCAGATCTCCATTTTCATCAGGTGCTATATCATGGTTTGTAGCAAGTGGAGTCCCAGCTGCAGAAGCATTCTCCATGTCAAACCGACTGAGAATGTCTCCCACATACTTGGTCTGATGTAGAAAAATCCCTTTAGGTGTCTGATCCACCTATAACCCGAGAAAGAATTTCATCTCCCCCATGGCACTCATCTCAAACTCTGCCTTCATTACTGCTTCAAATTCTTTGCATAACTATTCGTTCTTTGAACCAAAGATTATGTCATCGACATAGATCTATACTAGCAGTAAGTCTCCATCCTTTTCTTTGATAAACAGTGTGCAGTCAATGACTCCCCTGCGAAAGCCGTGTTTCACAAGGTGAGTCGAGAGTTTCTCATACCAGGCCCTTGGAGCTTGATGAAGCCCGTATAAGGCCTGGTCAAGTTTGTAAACTTTGCCTCGATGATAAGGATCTTCAAATCCCTCGGGTTGACTGACATAAACTGTCTCTCGAATTTCACCATGAAGGAATGCACTCTTCACATCTAATTGATAGACTTTGATCTTCATATACGATGCATAGGCAAGGAAGATGCGGATGGCTTCCATCCTTGCCACGGGTGCAAACACTTCATTATAATCAATCCACTCGACTTGTCGAAATCCCTAAACTACCAGTCGAGCTTTGTTCTTGATAATGACTCCTTGGTCATCCTTCTTGCATTTCAAGACCCATTTGGTGCCAATGACCTTAGCACCTTTAGGTCTATCTACCAGTGTCCATACACCTAACTTCTTGAATTGAAGAAGTTCCTCTTGCATGGCACTCACCCATGACTCTTCATTCAGTGCCTCACTAACGTATTTTGGCTCAAACTGTGAGACAAAACACCGATAAGCACCATCGTGAATGTACCCTTTTTCCATTATCGGGGCATAATCAGCTGAGTACAGCTAATTTCTGGTCTGCACTCCTGATCTGACATCCCCAATGACATTGTCTAGGGGATGATAGACATTTAGATGATATCCTGGAGTGGTAGGAACAACTACCTCAGAGCCAATATTATGAACATTTGGTTCTGCATATGAGGTAGAAGAAGTTTGAGGTTCCGAAGTCGAAGAGGCATCACTGTTAGATGTTTGTAGACTTGCAGGAATTGGAACCTGTCTCTCCTGATTGTTCTGGTCATTCTCTTTAGCTTCATCTTTTGAGGAGGATTCACTGTCTTCTAGTGCTTCCACTGAGTGATGAGATGATTCTCCCTGTGAGTTCGATGATGTTGGATCAAGATATGGTGTATTCAAGATATCATGCATCATTCGTGTAGCTAATTCGTCATCAGAAGGAGAGATAGGGATGTTGAAGGACTTGAAGAATCCATCATAGTCGAAAAAATAAGCGGGTCCTTTTCTAGTAGGTGGTGTGGTATATCTCTGAACATCAACATTACACACACTTCTACTAAACCAGTTGAGTTGTTGTAAACTCTCTTGTTTGGTATGTTGTATCCTAGGAAGATCCCTTCATTAGCCTTCTCGCTGAATTTTCCTTCTTGAGTCTTCTTCAGAAGTGTGCATGGCACGCCAAATGGTTCGAGATACTCCAGATTAGGTTTACGTCTTTGTAGTAACTCGTAACATGTCTTGCCATGGCGCTTGACTACCAGAACTCGATTTAATGTATAACATGCATTTGCCACTGCCTCATTCCAAAATTGGATAGGTAGTTTCGAGTCTGCTAGCATTGTCTGTGCTGTCTCTATCAAGCTTCTTTTCTTCCTCTCAGCAACACCATTCATCTGAGGCGTGTAGGGAGAAGTGAACTAGTGCACAATTCCCTTTTCCTTGCAGTAAGCCTCCATCCACTGATTCTTGAATTCAGTCTCGTTGTCTGAGCGTACCTGTCTCACCTTCAGCTTGTAGAGAGATTCCAGTGTGGTTACTAATACCTTGAATGACTCAAATGTTTCTGACTTGGACTTCAGAAATATTACCCAAGAGAATCTTGAGTAGTCATCAGTAACCACATAACAGTACAAGTTACCAGCAATGCTCTTTGTACTGACTGGACCAAACAAATCCATGTGAAGAAGTTCAAGAGGAAGCCCGATAGAATGAACTTTCTTTTCCTTATGAGACTTCTTCGTCTCTTTGCCTTTCTTGCATGCTACACAGAAATCCGGAAGTTGGAAATTTTTTACGTTAACACCTCTAACTAGATCTTTCTGAATCAAGTGATTCATCTTCGGTTGATTAATGTGTCCCATTCTCCTATGCCAGGAAATGGAGTCCTTCTCAGTAGCTTTTCATAGGAAGCACTGAACTTCATGATCCATTGTAGAAGCTGTTGAGAGATCCAAAACATAAAGGTCTTTATATCTTGAAGCAGTCATCAGAACATGGTCCTCCGGAATCACATATTATTTCTTTAGGACGTAACACTTCTTGTTGTCGAATATGACTTTAAATCCTTTGTCACATATTTGGGAAACAGAAAGTAAATTGTTTTAAAGTTGTTGAACGTAGTTCACTTTATCAAACTTAACTTTCTGATTTCCAACCTCTTCTTGGGCTGTGATGTAACCTCCTTTGTTCCCAGCAGACGAAATATGCCCTCCTTTAATCTGTCTGACATTTGATAAGAGAGCTCTGTTCCCTGTCATGTGCCTAGATGCTCCGCTATCAACAATCCACGTGTTAGTCTCAGAACTGTAGCGAACACCCTGCACAGTCAATGAAAACATTAGTTCATGTCAGGAACCCAAGCCTTAACTGGCTTGGGTTTCCCTGAGGCATCACATATCACAAACTCAACCCACTGACCCTTTGAGGTTAAGGATTGATCAGAATTCTATATGTCCTTATTTTTAGGCACTGAGGAGGTTTTTTCTTTCCATAAACAAGATTTGTGTAAGGCCTGTTTGTGATAAACAGACGACTGGTTGACGGATTGAACTTTAGGTTCATTAGCTCTTTTTGGAGGCCTCACAGAGTTCCTCTTAGAAGAGCTAGATGTTGATATAGAAAGTTCAACTTTCTTCCTTGGTGTCTGGTAATAAGTACAGTGAGATGCTATGTGACCATACTCTCTACAGTTATAGCAGGATCTGCTTTCAACTTTATGGTTTCTATGTTTTGGTGGAGATGTAGATGTCACACTATTGACCTTATTCTTTTTGTACTGAGACACTTCTTTGCTAGATGTATGAGTTGGTTTGACAAACTTAGTTGCTTTACCTGGTTTTACATCTTTGATCTCTTGTTTACCTGGACTGTGACATGATGCACGTGATTGATTAGGTTTTATGGTCTTTTTGGGTTCTGGTTTGACTTTGTTTGACCCTGACTTTAACTTTACCTTTTCAAACTCTTTTTCCACGTTTACACAAGGCATCTTTCCTATTGCCTTTGAAGTGGCCTTCTTTTTTTTAGAGTCAGATTCATTTGATTGACTTATGGAATCTGGATCACTAACCAGAGGAGTGGACACCACGTTATCCTTGATGGGGTTATTATTAATTGGTTTACATTTGGTGTTCATCAAGGTATCAGGTGGTGGTGGAACCACTTTGTATCCCAGTCCCTCCCCATTATTTCTCTCTCTTACTAAGTGTTGGACAATGTGTGATGAGCTTGTCCAACTGTGCCATTTCTGTTTTAAAGAATTGACTTCTACATCTAAAACTGCCTTTTGTTTCTTAGTGTCCTCTTAGGGGTTCAGATAGTACCTAATGTCATTTGCTTGATTAAAAGCAACTACTTCGGTTTCCCTAAGCTGTTTATTCAATAGGTCTATCTTTTCTTTGTAACTGTGCTCGTTTTGTTTCAAGACTCTATTAGCTTATGTGCATGGTTCCAGGTCCTTTACTAAGCTATTATTATGATCTAATAACCTAGAAAATTTTGAATCTATGCTTTCCTAAATTTATTTCATTCTAAGCAAGCATGATTATTAAATAGTTTGTCAGTGGTACTTACCTGGGATGTAGAAAAAGAATCAGCCATGAGAACAGAGTCTGTTGATTCTAGTTCTTGTGATTCTGACATTGAAGCGGACTTTTCTTCCTCATGCAGTTGGTTGACAACATTAGCAGTGTCTTCAGAATTTGACATCGCAATCTCTACTGCTATATCTCCTTCATTTGCAGAATCGTCATCAATGTCTTCCACACTAGCTAAATTAGACTCTCCTGGTGAGACGAAACGGAAGCTCCAGTCCTGTCCCTCATCCTCATTTGCAGTCAAGGCTTTGGGGTCCTTGTTTGATGAAGTAGAGCTGCTAGATGTGGACTTTTCCTGACGATTGAAGGACGAGAATGGATTCTCGTTTCCAGTCTTCTTTGGCTTCACACAACTCTTTTGAAGTGCCCCTTTTCGCCACAGTTGAAGAAGGTCACCTTGCTCTTGTCAAATCCAAAAGTAGTGTCCTTAGTAGCAACCAAGTTTTGTCACGTCTTCTTCACTAACTTCTTTGCCCTCCGTACAGCACTTGCTAAGGCCCACATAATATCCATCCTTTCCAGTTCAGTCTCATCAACCTGCTCATAGTCCTCATCTACCAGATGACAGTTTCCAATTTTCCCAACAACAAGTCCATCATAGGAATGGACCACTGCTGCCAAGAGATCCATGTGCTCTCGAGCTACTTCTACTGTCATGTTTCCGAGATTCTCAGTCTTCAGTCGTGTAGCATTTGCTTCAGATCCAATATATTGGGTACTAGAAGACCCTGATGTATCTGTTCCTAAAGGAGAGACTTGTGAAGGACCAGATGAGCTTGACACAAAGGCAGTCTGAAGAGGTGCTCCAGATGTCTTAACTTGAGGAGTGGCATTGTACAATACTGGATTTTGAGTATTCGAAGACTTCTGAGCTCGATACTTCATCCTTAGTGCTTCTTCTCGCAGCTTTAGTATGAAATCATTAATGTCCAACTTTGATAGCAATCCATTTTGTCTCAGATTTGAAACAAAAGAAGCCCAAGTTTCTGGTAACCCGTCTGCAAAATTTGACACTTTATCTTCCATGGTAGTTTTGACACCATGTGTGTGCAGCTCGCTTATCAAATGGTAGAATCTGTCAATGACATCGTCTAAACTCTCATTTCCCATCGATGAAAAGTTGTCAAATTCTTTCTTCAACTCCTTAGCTTTAATGGCCTTCAATGAAGTATTCCCGTCATATCTTTTCTCCAACTCATCCCATAACTTCTTGGCTTGCTTTTTTTCTGAGAATTGGTGAAAAATATCCTTAGGGATAGACTGTGTTAGCAATGCATATACTCTCTTTTCAGCATTATATTTAACTTTCTGTGTATCAGTCATTCCTCCTAAAGTAAGTTTCACCCCATTGGCTCCCACCGGCATACTATATCTCGTCACAATAGCTTCCCACATATTTGGATCCACTCCATTGAGGTAGATCTCAAAACGTTGTTTCCGGTGGGGAAACTCATCTAATGTTATAAGCTTTGGGGGTTTATTATGATTCCCCACCTCACTCTCCAGTAGCAGTAAGTTCTGAATCCGTGAGCCCTTCCCGGCTATAAACGCTGACAACTGATCCTCCATCTCCATTAATTTTAATTCTCTTAAACAATCTATTAACAGGTACGAATGGAGCGATGCGAATGGGCTACCCGTGCAAATGAAACTCTGTGACTGGTTCAATCGTGCAGCTGAAGTAAGCGATTTGTCCAGTCGTGCGAGTGAAACTGACGCCTATGAACAATGCGACCGGTAGGCTGAGTCGTACGAATGAATATACGACTTAGTCCAATCGTACGTCTGGGGATGCGATTGAATTCCAGTCGTGCGATTGGATCAATCGTGCGACTAAAGCTGCTGTTTTTCGAAAATTTCTAGGTTTAACGTGTTTTGGCCGTAAAAACCCGAATTTTCACCAACCCTAATCGCCTTATGCCGTAGAAACGAAAACTTGATGAGCAAGGGACGTCCAAGACAACTTTTGACATAAAAAGATTGTGTTTTTAGTGAAAAAATACAACCTTTGTATCAAAATTGATTGAATCACACGTAATCAAGAGCCTATGCTCTGATACCCCTTGTTAGGATCTTGTATTTAAATGAAATACAAACTGATTAACGTGTAAACCAAACCAAATAGTGCGGAATCCTATTTGATTGGCGATCCAATCAGTGAGAATGCACGTAGAAACAATCAGGTATTGAATCTAACGTTAAGAATCGATTAGCAATCGATCTGCTGCGTTCTATGAACTTGGAGTACGAACTTGGAGGCTTCTGGACGGCTAGGGTACGTTTGGAGTCGAATAGGAATGAATACTTCTGTTTTTCCATGACTTAGGTGGTATTTATAGGTTAGGGTTGCTCATTCGTGCGACTAAACCATTAGCATGGTTCATTCGTGCGATTGAGTCATGCGTTTGATCCATTCACACGATAGAGCATTCAGTCGTGCGACTGAGTTAGACGCATGAAGTTGTTCAGGCGTATGGACTATTTAGGCGCATGGACACTCAGTCGCATAGCCATTCGGACGCATGAGAACTTCTCCAACTCAAGTTTGAATTGTATTCATTATTATAACATTATGTAAATCAATTCAAATATTCACAAGCCTATATAATCAAGTCAACAACTCATTAATGAAATATATAAACATTATAAACATAACCAATCATATCATTTCATTAAGTACCCGACAATTACATAAGTGTAAGACATTACAAGCATATTACATTTTGATCAGGATCTAGGTACATGTGTATCAACAATGTCCCTTAACAAATCCGAAGTAGAGATGGGAACCATGATAAAGGCCCCCATCATTACTCTTGAAAATTTCAGGCCTTCGAGCAGAAGAATGGAAGGCTTCATAAGATATCAAGACAGCAAGATGTGGAACTCTATTGTCAGTAGGCCGTATTGTTAGCAAGATATGGAACTCCATGACAAAGGTGGAATCACCTGGTGGAAACGGTGCCATGATAGAAAAGGCTGTTGAATATTATTCTAACGAAGACTGAAAGAAGATAGACATTGACAACAATCCAACAACTCAAAGAAGGACTCACTGAAGCAACGGTTTGAGAACTTGACTTATATTGCTAGAGAGACCCTCAGCCAGTAGTTTTTCAGGTATACGGATCTTATTTCCTCTCTTCAGTCTGTGAAGATGACTACTGAGCTCAGAGATCTCACGAGAAAGTTCTTGAGTGCTCTTCCAAATGCGTGGAAATTTTACTGTGTCTCAATCAAGAGGACAGAGAACTTGAATACTCTCACTATGACTGAACTCTACGCATCCTTGCTGGATACCGTTTAGGAATGGAAAGTAAGAAGGGTCACCAAACAAGCTGACCTCTGAGCCTTCCTGCTAGGAACGCTTTAATGGTTGCTGAAGGCTCAGTACCCCTACCACCTCAGCACTACCTAACTTACCAGCAGCCATCCTGCTCCTCTGGACCATACATCACTTTTCCTGAGACTCCAAGGTCTCATGGGACAGCCCCACCAAAGGCTTAATGCTTGTAGACATTGACCAAGGTCCCGAGTCAGCAGGCTTAATATCCTAATCTTTTACTGACCATCTCTTTAAGACTGATGAAGAGATAACATCTCTCCATGGCAATGATGTTGATCTACACCACCCCTTCCAAGATCAACAGAGCCTAGAGGGATCCCTTATCTCTAGCCCCCATTAGCAACCCCCAACTGAGGTGAGTCCCACTAATGTGGAGGGGAGTCATGCAGATTCAGCTGCCACTACAGAGGGTGCCTCAATGGACCCTGTGGACAGTGGTAACATATCTGAGACTGAATTTGCGGAACCCATGCCTTTTGATGACTTTGAAAGAGACATCGTTAAGCAAGGGAAACCAGGGTGCAAAGAAACCACATCTGATGGTGAGGGTGAACATACTCGGTATGTTAACTCATCTCCCCATGATTCTTTAAAAGAAGATAAAGGAAGTATACAACTCCTCATAAAAGACCTTCTATCTAAAGTCTTAAACCTTGAATCCTTGGTTAGGACTTTAGAAGAAAGGTCCACGACTCAGCAACTTAAGATCGACAATCTCAAGGCTAAACTAGCTGAGAAATAGACTGAGAGATCTGTTAGGCATGTACCCGTTCAGGTCTAATTGGACTTTTCCTCCAACTCATCTACCTCTCAAGATGATGCTACCAAAAAGGGGGAGAATGTTCAGAGACAAACACTTGAGGACCCACAGACTCGTACTTCAACTTCAACATCTTTTACTCCTGTCACCACTTTGTCTAAGCCATCCCAAGTTATACTTCAAATCAACTTAAAGATGCTCAGAGATCTCTACAGACTCTTCACCAAGTTTCTGTTGAGATCCTCTACTGATCAGCCAAGCCTAGATGCTGCAATGATTTACTTCAGAGCTGAAGAGCTTCAGTGGCTTACTGCACCTTCTACCACTATGGAAGAAGTTGGTCAACATAAGGTCCACATGGAACCTAAGATTCATTTCGAAGGGGGAAATGGGGACTGATGGCCAGCAACTGAAATAGTCGGGACAGAATTTGTATTCCCTCAAACTTCCGAAGCCGAAGTTAAAGCCTCAGAAGAACAAGCTGAATCTTCCGAAGCTGAAATGGAAGTTTTGGAAGGACTGTTCAAGATGTCCGAGGAACTGATCATCACAGATGCAATCCTAGAAATGGCATCTGAGGTGAACAGCGAGGACTTTCTAGATCTACCTCTATCCCAGACACCCTCTCTGCCTCTCTCACAATCAGAATCCTCTCTCTAAGAACCACCACAGTCAGGCACTTCAAAATATAACAAAAGGGAAAAGGAAGATGACTGTGAAAGAGCTTCAGGAAGAGGAGAAGATTGAGAAACTAAAGAAGAAAGGGAGACTTCCAACCGGAAAGTTGCTAGCTGCCAGCACAAAAGCAGTTTTCGCCAACCAGGAGGTTGTCAATAATAAAAGGAGAGAAGAGATAATTGACCAGCTCATCCAATTGGGAGCTGCCAATGAAGAAACACTCCTGCTACTACTAGAGGAGTTGGTGAATCTGGAGAAGGCAACTAGGCTAAAACATGAGGCACAACAAGAAGCAGCCAGGTTGGTCTTAGAGAAAGAGAACGACGAACAGAAGGAAGCTGACTTGCTGCTGAGGAGAGATATGATAGAGTTCCTAACCTCCAGAGGCTTCAATCTTCAAGAACTCTCTCCATACAATGATGAAACGATCCTCTGGCTCTATAACAAATAGCATGACCAAATGGAGAAAGAGAGAAGACAGTCTGTAAGAGAAAATCTGAAGGAAAGGAAGAAGAATAAGGAAGAAGCAAGGGACACTACAACCAGGAAGCTCATTGACAAGGCCTGGATGAAAGACTATCTCCAGGCTCATGGCTTCTCTGGACGGCAGGTGGGTCCCATGTCAGAACGGACACTCCAACGGATTGTCACCGGAATCAAGGCTGACATCCGATTGGGAAAGAGAAAAGAGATGTACATAAGGGTAAAGGAGATGACCTTCAGTGCTACCACCCAATCACAACCTGGACCCTCATCGTCACCTTTCACCATCAAAACCAAGCCCTTCACCCCTAAACCTACATCCTACCCAGATCCTTACTCACATCCAGTTCATCTCCCCAACCACCTAAACTTCCCATCCTTCAACCAAAAAACACTCCCTAGAACCTCTGAACCACAACCCACCCAACAACAATCCAAACCATCCCCTCAAACTTCTCAACGTCTCTCTCTTAAGGAGTTCAAGGCAATCAAGACGAAGCTCACCAACTGCATAACCTTGAGCGAAGTCTCATGTGAGGAAGATTCGGTCAATATCACCTATGTTGATGGATCTTCATGTTCCCTCACTAGAGATCAATTCCTTGATTTGCCAAAAGGAACATTGGACCAGTCTGCTAGACTTCTAGGCCTCAACTCAGATTCTGTTAATGATGAAGAGAAGAAACTTATAAGAAAACTGGTGACTCTACTGGACACGTAGAAAGAGGACAAGATTCCCAGTCAGTCTATTATGCCTAGAAAAAGAATAGTCTAGTGGAGGTTCGATGAAACTTCTCACAACTTTGTTATGGAAAGGGAGAGTGGCGAAGTCAACAGACTTAATGCAACCTCTCTGTTACACTGCAGCAAATTTGATATTGCTGAGTTAGCAGAGAAGCCATTCTCTAACCCCTCTAACTCTGAAATTGCTGCACTTATCAGAAATCATCTCAGCAGTCTTCATCTAGCGGAGCTAACTGCAAAAGCCAAGATAAAAGAAGAGTTAAAGTTGAGAAGACAGGAAGACAAGGAAAGACTTCCTTCCAAGGGCGTTGCCTTTTTACAGACGATAGAGGGTCTAGAATTGGAACCTATAGTTAGATGGGAATATGATTACAGTTCCCATCAACTAACTCTTTTTAGAGGGCAACAATAGAGGGTACATATAATCCAAGGTAACAGACTGGACATCTTGTCTACCAAGGATTTGTACAAACTTCTCAGCACCACATCAGGGAAGAACAAGGAAACAGATAAATATCTACTATCCTTGGTGCTGAAAGTTTTGAGAAGCAGAAACAAGTGAGGCTTTGGTAGCATTAGCCTAGGGGGAGTTTATTTGATCATGAAGAAGGCTGGTGCAACCATAACCAAATCACTTAGACAATTTTGATGCTGCGTACAAAGGCTTCCGAAGCTTAGCATGGAACTTCCGAAGGTTGTAGAGTTCTTCCGAAGACAAAGTGAAAGATCAACTTCCGAAGACAGAACTCTACTTCCAAGGTCAAGAGCATGCTTCTGAAGATCAAGTCTTAGAAGAACAATCAGAAGACTACTTCTGAAGTATGAAGAAAAGACGAAGTTCCCAAGCCTCGGAAGAATCAGCCTCTTCTGAAGTATAAGTGGCTTCGGAAGTACTTGTTCTTTCGAAGCCATTTAACCTTCGAAAGACACTGCTATGAACCAGTGGACATAAGTATGGTTCCTGACACTCCACTACAGAGATCTGATACTGCATGGCATTTTCTCAAAGAGCCATGCAGTTGACCATACTTTATTCGACTGTTTACCTTTTATGATAGTACATGTTACCAACTTTAGTTGGTAACAAAAGGTAAGTTAGGGACATGTCCTGACTACCATATCTCAGATAAGACTTTATCGGAGATACCTTAAACTATAGTCTTGTAGTATTGGCTTTAGTTATAGAATCCTAGCTGGTATCAAAGTATATCCGACTGTAGGTAGTATTATATATAGTTTCTCATTGTAACTCGTAAAGATAAGCTTGTAAGAGTCTTGTAATACTTGAGTTGAGAAGCAACATATGCAAGTACCTTGAAAATTACATCTTGTGTTCTTTATTACTTATTATATATTGTAATCAACTCTTATTGACTCTAACCTTCATCCCAGTGTTGTTCAAAGTGAGTTTGAGAGAAAAACCAAGTGTTAAGTGACCTTAACCGATCTTGTAATTGGTATAAGAGCTTTCCAGGCTCTTGATAATGTGATCTAACCATCCAAATCAACATGTTTTTCCCTCCACCGTACAACTCACTCGCTCAAATTGGCCCTTAACAAATCCGAAGTAGAGATGGGAACCATGACAAAGGCCCCCATCATTATTCATGAAAATTTCAGGTCCTTGAGCAAAAGAATGGAAGGCTTCATAAGATATCAAGACAACAAGATATGGAACTCTATAGTCAACGGCCGTAAAAGCCAAATGTGGCATCACCTGGTGGAAACGATGCCATGATAGAAAAGGCTGTTGAAGATTATTCTGACGAAGACCGAAAGAAGATAGACATTGATAGCAATGCTATGACCATTCTCATGACTGCAATACCGAACTCCATCATGGTGGGGTTTGAGCATTGTAAGTTGGCAAAAGAGTTGTTTGATGCTCTTGCTTAGATGTACTTAAGCTCCAACGACTCAAAGAAGGACTCACTAAAGCAATGGTTTGAGAACTTCACTTATAATGCTGGAGAGACCCTCAGCCAGCAGTATTTTAGGTATATGGATCTTATTTCCTCTCTTCAGTATATGAAGATCACTCTTGAGTTCAGAGATCTCACAAGAAAGTTCATGAGTGCTCTTCCAAATGAGTGGACATTTTACTGTGTCTCTATCAAGAGGACAGAAAACTTGAACACTCTTACTATGACTGAACTCTAAGGCATCCTTGATGGATAGTGTTTAGGGATGGAAAGTAAGAAGGGTCACCCAACAAGCTGACTTCTGAGCCTTCTTGCTAGCAACGCTTTAATGGTTGCTGAAGGCTCGGTACCCCCACCACCTCAGCACAACCTGACTTACCAGTAGCCATCCTGCTCCTTTGGACCATACATCACTTTGCCTAAGACTCCAAGGTCTTAACAGGGTCAACACAATTCCTTTCAGGAAAGTTGTTTCTTTGTCACAGGAAGTGGATACTCAGAGAATTTCAATATTGTTTTGATGATCTTGAGTGTTTTAATACAGATGATGTAGTGTATGTGGACATTGTCCAACAGATGGCTCTTTTAACTTATAGAGCGAAGAAGTTCTTTAAGAGAACTGGAAGGCAATTCCCTCAAAACTCAACTACCAGCAAGTTTGGGTTTGACAAGACCAAGGCAAAGTGTTACAACTATAACCAACTTGGTCACTTTGCAAGGGAATGCAAGGCTCCCAAGACCAATCCGGGAACCCCACAGACCTCCACACATCCCTCAACCTCAAAGCCCACTGGAAAGTCAACTGAAACAGCTGCAATGGCTCAAGAAGTTGACTGGAGCTTCATGGTACATGACGTGACTCCCGCTCAAGCTCTCATGGCCGGAACAGATGATACCCAGTTATAAGAACATCTCTGTAGTCCAGTATGTATAACTCCAGCATGTATAACTAAAGTTAAACTCTATCAGGATTACCATATGGAGATCAGATCTGATATTGAGTCTTTAAATATCTTAAAAACTAACTTTAAAAGAGGTGAATCTGACTACCAAAAGAAAATTGAGGAGTTAGAGAAAACTGTGTCTCTTTTAAAACATGAACACACCAATTACAAGACTCAAATAAAGGATCTGATATCCAAGTTGTCTAAGGCTCAAGCCCAGCTTGTCACTACTGAGGCTCAGGCCAGGAAGCATACTATCTCTAAGCAAAACTTCCAAGCTATTCCTGCAATATCCTCTCACTCCAAACTCTATTATCAAAACAAAGGAGGATTGGGAACCAATGAAATCGCTCCACCACACTCTTATGAGTCTATTGGACAACCTAGATGTGGTACCGAGCAGCAAGAGGTTCCAACTGTTGACCCTTCCTCATCAGAGTTGAAGGATGAAGCAATAATAGTGGCCGCCACACGGAAGGAACAGGTTAATCCAACCACTTCCTCCTATGAAGATCAAATACTAACCACTAAGGCCAGAAGAAGCAGAGCCAAAGTTGCTAGAAGAACTGCCAAATAAGTGGCTAAGTCTAAGCTGAAAATTGAGCCAAAGTAGAAAGGTGTCTTTGTCTCAGCTGGATTTCAGGTGTTAGGTACTTCTGATTCAGGAAAGGAATGTAATACCAACATTCCTGTCCTACCAAAGGATCAGAAGTTGAAAGGAAAGGTTGCTGATGAGGAGAAGAAGCCCAAGAAACAGCAACTCTCACAGTCCCAAAAGACTAATATTGCATGCATTATGTGTGGTCTACACAACCACATGGCAAAAGATTATTACTACAATCCTGCAAGCACACATTATGCAAATAAAGTTAGGAAAGAAGGGTCAGGGAAGGTTTCTCATTTGGACCATTTCAAATGGTTCAAGTGATGAAGAAGGGAAAGCTGGTTTCTGAAGCAAGGTTGCTTTCAGAAGAAACTCTTTCTTCCGAAGGGAAAATGGCCTCGGAAGCCAAAGCTACTAAAGTTCGATAGAACAAGAAAACTCCCTTGAAATCATCCTAGAAGAATACTGCTTCAGAAAAAAAGGTGGTGAAGGCTTCTTCTGAAAAGAAAGAAGCTTAGAAAGAAGGCCATGCTGCAAAAGCTTTAACTAGGTCATCCTCTAAGATCAATCAAAGGATGGACTGGAAGATCAAGGAAGATGCTGCAGCCCAAACCTCTTCTACAAAGACATCTATTGAACCCCAATGCATATCTTTTGGTTCAATTATGTCATTATCTTTGGAAGAACCCAAGACCAGCAAGGCTTGGGCTTCCAATCAAAACTAACAATCTCATCTTATGTGCATGGACATCCATATGACAAGAACAACAATGTCTGGATTGTGGACAGTGGATGTTCCAGGCATATGACAGGGAACAGATCTCTCTTTCAATAGTTTCAACACTATGATGGAGTTCCTATCCAATTTACAGGTGAGACCAGAGGATATATTTCTGGCAGAGGGAGTATATCCAACGGTAAGTTAAAGGTTGACAAAGTTAACTTTGTCGAACAGCTTGAACATAATCTATTAAGTGTTTCTCAATTCTGTGATCAAAAGCACTAGATGCTTTTCACAGAACATGAGTGCATTATCCTTAAACTAGGATGACAATTCCTCCGGAATTGGTGCTCTTAAATCTCCCAGGAAAGGGGATATGTACAAGCTGGATATGAACAATGCTTGCCCAATAGGTGAAGTATCATGCTTTCTTTCCAAAGCTGATAGTGATGAGTCAACACTATGGTGTAAACGTATGTGTCATGTAAATTTTAAGACAATGAATAAATTGGCTAAAAATAACTTGGTACATGGTTTGCCTAAAAAGGAATTTTTCTACAAAGATAACTGTGTTGCGTGCTTGAAAGGGAAGCAACACAAGACATCTCACAAATCCAAATGTGTTAATTCTATCACTACTCCATTACACTTATTGCACATGGATCATTTTGGTGCCACAAGTATAATGAGCATTGGAAGGAAATCGTACTGCCTTGTGATAGTTGATGTTTTTACAAGATTTACATAGGTATTCTTTTTAAGAACTAAAGATGAAACTGCTAAAACATTAAAATCTTTTATTCTTAAAATAGAAAATCAAATTGATGACAAGGTTAAAATAATTAGAAGTGATCAATGGACTGAGTTTAAGAACATCGTTCTAGATTCATTCTATAACTCAAAAGGGATTGCCAGACAATATAGTGCTCCTAGAACTCCTCAACAAAACGGTGTTGCTAAGAAAAGGAACAAGACACTTATTGAGGTTGCTCGAACTATGTTGGTTGCTTCAAAACTACCTCTAACATTTTGGGCAGAGGCAGTCAGCATTGCATGCTATGTGCAGAACAGAGTTCTTGTAGTTAAACCACATGGAAAAACCCCTTATGAGCTATGGAACAAGAGGCCACCGTTCATTGGCTTTCTAAAGTCCTTTAGCAGCAGGTGTACCATACTTAACACAAAAGACAATTTAGCAAAATTTTCTAAAAAGTTGGATGATGCTATGTTTGTTGGATACTCTTCTAGCTCCAAAGCTTATAGAGTATACAACACTAAGAATCAACAATTTGAGGAGTCATCCAATATAGTTGTTAATGAGCACACTCCTTGTGTTAGGGGGAATGGCCCTGATCATATCTTTGATTTAGAATTGTTTCCAAACTATTCTAAACCATCTTGTGAGAATGTTTCAGTTGGAACAGGTGCTCAATATGATGCTAATGCTGCTACAGATGATCAAATATTTAAGCTACCCACACCTCATCCAAATTCTCCAAGTGCTATAATAAATCAAGCTTCCACTATTCACAAATCTGACAGTATAACTATATCACGGAATAGTGAAGCTTCAACAAGTTAATCACTTGTTGTGCCTCAAAACACATCAGGTGATCCACCACAACACCAGGCAGAAGGAAGTAGTGTTTTTAAAGAATAGGCAAATGTTAATACTACTTCACAGCCAACCATCGATGATGTTTCTCATTCATTCAATCAGTCCTCATTGAATGACTTTGAAACAACAGCTGGACAGAGTGTTCCAATTCCTGAGCAGAATATGTCCAACCTGGATCTATTTCTGCAACTGGAAGTGATTCCTTGTCTCAGGATTCATAACACTCATCCAACTGAGAACATCATAGGGGATGTCTCTGAAGGTGTAAGAACAAGAATACAGACTCATCATGGGAATGTTTGCTTGTACTCATGCTTTCTATCCCAGTTAGAACCCAAGAAGATGGAAGATGCCTTGAAAGATAGTAGCTGGCTTGAATCGATGCAAGAGGAGCTGCTTCAATTCAAGAGACAGAAGGTATGGAACCTATGTCCGCTACCATCTAGTTAAGTACCCATAGGCACTAAATGGGTTTTCAGAAACAAGAGAGATGATAGAGGCTTGATCATCAAGAACAAGGCAAGACTTGTAGTTCAAGAATACACCCAAGAGGAAGGAATTGATTATACTGATGTCTTTTCACCTGTTGCAAGACTTAAGGCAGTTAGGATCTTCCTTGCTTATGCCGCATCCAAGGACTTCACTCTTTACCAGCTTGATGTCAAGTGTGTGTTTCCATATGGGGATATATATAGGGAAGTATATGTGTGCCATCTTCTAGGATTTGAAGACCCATAGCACCCCAACTATGTGTGCAAACTGGATAAAACTCTATATGGGCTACACCAGGCACCTAGGCTGTGGTATGAGACCATGTCTTAGTTTCTTCTGAAGAATGGATACACTAGAGGTACCATTGACAAGACTCTATTCATCAGAAAGTCTGGAAAGGACATTTTGCTTGTTCAAGTCTATGTTGATGACATCATATTTGGTTCTTCAAATGACCAAATGTGTAAGGACATTGAAAGCATAATGAAGAAGAGGTTTGAGATGAGTTCCATGGGAAAAATGGACTTTTTCCTTGGAATTCAGGTAAAGCAAATGAAGGAAGGGTTTTTCATTAATCAATCTAAGTATGTCTCTGACATCTTAGAATGATTTGAAATGAAAGATTGTAAGCCAGCCAAGACACCCATAGCTAGAAACCATAATCTTTGTCCTGACCTTTAGGGGGAGGATATTGATCAACATCAGTATAGGGTAATTATTGGTTCTCTGATGTATCTCACAACCAGTAGACCTAATATCATGTTTGCTACCTGCATCTGTGCAAGATATCAGGCTGCTCCAATGGTGTCTCATCTAGCTGCTGTTAAGAGAATCCTCAGATACCTCAAAGGAGCACCTAAGCTAGGTCTCTGGTATCCCAGAAACAAGGATTTCAATCTCTATGGATACTCTGACAGTGACTATGGCGGCTACAATATTGACAAGAAATCGACATCAGGAGGATGTCAATTTCTTAGTGGAAGGATCATCTCATGGTAGTGCAAGAAACAATCCTATGTATCTACATCAACTGCTGAAGCTGAATACATTATTGCTGCTAGGTGCTATGCTCAACTGCTATCGATTTAGAATTAGATGTTAGACTATGGATTCAACTTTATGAGTACTTATATCCATATTGACAACAACAATACTTTCTCCATTACAGAAAATGTAGTGAAGCACTCCAAGACAAAACATATTGATATCTGGTATCATTTCATTAGAGATATTCATGAGAAAAGTTTGATTAAACTAATCAAAGTTGAATCAAATGAATAATATGCTGATTAGTTCACCAAAGCTTTTGATGAACAAAGATTTAAGTATCTTATAACCATTATTGGGATGATAAACCATTGATTAGTTTACCTCTTTTGAAAACCTTTTTAATATATGATGTTCTATGTCAATACAATATAAGCCATATCACAAAAGATCTCTTTGAAAATTTTCTAAGTATAAATTCCTTCTGAAGAGAAGTTAACCTTCGGAAGATACTTCACAGTTCTTCCGAAGAAAAATTTTCTCAAGGATAATTTTTTTCTCGGAAAAGTTTTTAGTCTCGGAGGAAGCCATTGATTAACTATCAAATCTACTTCCGAAACTTATAAAACTTCTTCCTTCGGAAAGCAATTCTTAGGAAGTAGCAATTGCCTTCGGAAGACAAATTACCTTGGAAAAAGTTTTTCACTCTAGAGAGAGATTTTACTGTGCAACGGAAATCTTTTGGGTCCCACACTGTAAAAAGCAAAGATCTTTTTAATGATGTCGGATTATTTAAATGTACTTAACCTTATCACCCCCATCACATCTCCCACTTAAACATCACATTACCTTATCCAAACCCCCATTACCACCATTCCACTCTCATTTAAATAATCCCAACTATTCATTCTCATTTTCTTACTTGAAATTTTTACTGCCCTAGAGAACTTTCTCCTCATAACTTTACCCAAGCTCAAATTCAACTGCATTCACCTTTCTCTAATGGCACTCAACCCTCAGCACAACCAAGTCACATTTCTTGATTCTTCAAGAGATGCTGACTTCTCTGAAATCATGTCCTTTCTCGCCCAATCAACCTACTACATAGCCCTTACCATTAACCTAACTGTTTACGCCAATCAAATGGCCGAATTCTGGGAAAATGGTCAAGTCGAAACCCTAAATGGGATTCATGTACTAAGGTCCAGCATTTGTGGACAAGAGTTGATCATCATTGAACAATTTATCAGGGAGCATCTCGAGCTTCATGATGAAGGAGCTCCTCTGAATTCCTAAAAGAAGATTTAGATAGCACTTATATCCTTACGGGATATGGTAGAGACATAAGCAGGTCGATAGTTTACAAGCTCAACTTCTCCTATAACTGGAAGTTCCTCCTGCACGTTGTCCTCCACAAACAAATCTGGGGGATGGGATCAAATCCCGTATGAATTAGGATGCTTAGTTCATGGATTGGTGAGAGGCCTCTGCTTCAATTACTCAAGATTTGTTTTCACCAATCTGATTGAGAATCTACAAAAGGAGACATTCTTCATGTATCCCAGATTCATTCAACACATAATCGACTGTGAGTTGGAACAGAGTACGCTTGTCTGTGCAGTTGCTCTGACTGTCCCTCACATGAGGCCTACAATCATTAAAACTTTGAAGAAAGTGTCCACCAACTTCACTAGAAGGTACACTACTCTCCTTCCAGGTATAATTGAGCGCATAGCTCTTGGTGACATCCCTGTTCACCCCACAGGTGATGAACCCATACCAGCAACCACCTCCACAATGCCAACACTACCTTCTCTACCCATCACCATCACATACCAGAGACGCCCTAAACGAACCCTTGTTCAATCTACTCTGATTGAACAAGCCCCTCCTGTTCAATCCAAAAAGACTAGAGTGGAAACATGGATTCCCACTCAGTCTGATGTCTCCTAATCCTTCTCATTCGACCTCAATTTGGGTTTTGAGTCTCCTCAGTCTCAAACCCATGTGCCCAACACCCAAACTAACAGCCCTCAGGATGAGTATTTAAACTCTTCTGAGCAGCCAATAAGGGACAGCCCCACCAAAGGCTCAATGCCTGTAGACATTGACCAAGGTCCCGGGTCAGTAGGCTTAACATCCCTATCTTTTACTGACCATCTCTTTAAGACTGATAAAGAGATAACATCTCTCAATGGCAATGTTGTTGATCTACACCACCCCTTCCAAGAACAATATAGCTTAGACGGATCCCTTATCTCTAGCCCCCATCAACAACCCCTAACTGAGGTGAGTCCTACTGATGTGGAGGGGACTCATTCAGATTCAGCTGCCACTACAGAGGGTGCCTCAGTGGACCCTATGGACAGTGGTAACATATCTGAGACTGAATCTACGACAACCATGGCTTTTGATGACTCTGAAAGAGACATTATTAAGCAAGGGAAACCAGGGTGCCAAGAAACCACATCTGGTGGTGAGGCTGATCATACTAGGTATGTTACCTCATCTCCCCGTGATTCTTGAAAAGAAGATGAGAGAAGTATGCAACTCCTCATAAAAGACCTTCTGTATTAAGTCACAAACCTTGAATCCTTGGTTAGGACTTTAGAAAAAGGTCCGCCACCCAGCAACTTGAGACTGACAATCTTAAGGCTAAACTAGCTGAGAAACAGACTAAGAGATCTATTAGCCATGTACATGTTCTGATCTCATCGGACTCTTCCTCCAACACATCTACCTCTCAAGATGATGCTACCAAAAAGGGGGAGAATGTTTAGAGACAAACACTTGAGGACCCACAGACTCATACTTCAGCTTCAACATCTTCTACTCCTGTCACCACTTTGTCTGAGCCATCCCAAGTTGTACTTCAAATCGACCCAAAGATGCCCAGAGATCTTTACGGACTCTTCACCAAGTTTCTGTTGAGATCCTCTACTGATCAGCCAAGCCCAGATGCTGCAATGATTTACTTTGGAGCTGAAGAGCTTTAGAGGCTTACTGCACCTTCTACCACTGTGGAAGAAGTTGGTCAACCTAAGGTCCACATAGAACCTAAGATTCATTTCGAAGGGGAAATAGAGACTGATGGCCTAGCAACTGAAACAGTCAGGACAGAATCTGCATTCCCTCAAACTTCCAAAGCTGAAGTTAAAGCCTCAGAAGAACAAGCTGAATCTTTCGAAGCTGAAATGGAAGTTGCGGAAGGACTGTTCAAGATGTCCGAGGAACTGATCATCACAGATGCAATCCTAGAAATGGCATCTGTCGTGAACAGCGAGGACTTTCTAGATCTACGTGTATCCTAGAAACCCTCTCTGCCTCTCTCACAATCAGAATCCTCTCTCCAAGAACCACCACAGTCAAGCTCTTTAAAAGATAACAAAGAGAAAAGGAAGATGACTGCGGAAGAGCTTCAAGAAGACAAGATGATTGAGAAACGAAAGAAGAAAGGAAGACTTCCAATCAGAAAGTTGCTAGCTGCCAGCACAAGAGCAGCTGCTGCCAACCAGGAGCCTGTCAACAATAAAAGGAGAGGAGAGATAATTGACCAGCTCATCCAATTGGGAGCTGCCAATGAAGAAACACTCTTGCTACCACTAGAGGATTTGGTGAATCTGGAGAAGGCAACCAGGCTAAAACATGAGGAATAACAAAACGCAACTAGGTTGGCCATAGAGAAAGAAGAACAGAAGGAAGCTGACTTGCAGTTGGGGAGAGATAGGATAGAGTTCCAAACCTCCAGAGGCTTCAATCTTCAAGAACTTTCTCCACACAATGATGAAACGATCCTTTGGATCTATAAAAAAGAGCAGGACCAAATGCAGAAAGAGAGAAGAAAGACAGCAAGAGAAAAGTAGAAGGAAAGGAAGAAGAAGGAGGAAGAAGCAAGGGACACTTCAACCAGGAAGCTCGGTGACAAGGCCTGGATGAAAGACTATATCCGGGCTCATGGCTTCTCTGGAACGCACGTGGGTCCCATGTCAGAATGGACACTCCAACGGATTATCGGCGAAATCAAGGCTGACATCTGATTGGGAAAGAGAAAAGAGATGTACAGAAGGGTAAAAGCGATGACCTTCACTGCTACCACCCAACCACAACCTGAACCCTCATCCTCACCTTTCACCATCAAAACCTAGCCCTTCACCCCTGAACCTACATCCTTACCCACATCCACTTCATCTCCCCAACTATCTAAACTTCCCATCCTTCAACCAAAAACAATACCCAGAACCTCTGAACCACAACCTACCCAACAACCATCCAAACCATCCCCTCAGCCTTCTCAACGTCTCTCTCTTAAGGAGTTCAAGGCAATCAAGACGAAGCACACCAACTGCACAACCTTGAGCGAAGTCTCATGTGTGGAAGATTCTTTCAATAGAACCTATGTTGATGGATCTTCATGTTCCCTCACTAGAGATCAATTCTTTGATTTGCCAAGAGGAACTTTGGACCAGGCTGCTAGACTTCTAGGCCTTAACTCAAAGTCACTGAATGATGAAGAGAAAAAACTTAGAAGAAAAGTAGTGACTCTGCTGGACACTAAGAAAGAGGACAAGATTCCCAGTTAGTCTCTTGCGTGTAGAAAAAGAATAGTCCAGTAGAGGTTCGATGAAAGGGAGAGTGGCGAAGTCAACAGACTTAATGCAACCTCTCTGTTCCACTCCAACAGATTTAATATTGCTAAGTTAGTAAAGAAGCCATTCTCCAACCCCTCCAACTCTATAATTGCTGCACTTATCAGAAATCATCTTAGCAGTCTTTATCTAGACGAGCTAATTGCAAAAGCCAAGATTGAAGAAGAGTTGAAGTTGAGAAGACAGGAAGACAAGAAAAGACCTCCTACCAAGGGCGCTGCCTTTCTACAAATGGTAGAGGGTCCAGAATTGGAACCTATAGTTAGATGGGAATATGATTACAGTTCGCATCAACAAACTCTTTTCAGAGACCAATATAGAGGGTACATATAAGCCAAGGCGACAGACTGGACATCCTGTCTACCAAGGATTCGTACAAACTTCTCACCACCACATCAGGGAAGAACAAGGAAACAGATAAATATCTACTATCCTTGGTGCTAAATGTTTTTAGAAGCAGAAACAAGTGAGGTTTTGGTAGCATCAGCCTAGGGGGAGTTTGTTGGATCAAGAAGAAGGCTGGTGCAACCATAACCAAATCACTTAGACAATTTTGGTGTTGCGTACAAAGGCTTCCAAAGCTTAGCATGGAACTTCCGAAGGTTGTAGAGTTCTTCCGAAGACAAAATGAAAGATCAACTTCCAAAGATACAACTCTACTTCCGAAGTCAGGAGCATGCTTCTGAAGATCAAGTCTTAGAAGAACAATCAGAAGACTACTTCTGAAGTATGAAGAAAAGACGAAGTTCCCAAGCCTCGAAAGAATCAGCCTCTTCCGAAGTATAACTGGCTTCGGAAGTACTTGTTCTTACGAAGCCATTTAACCTTCGGAAGACACTGCTATGAACCAGTGGACATAAGTATGGTTCCTGACACTCCGCTGCAGACCTCTGATACTACATGGTTTTTTCTCAAAGAGCCATGCAGTTGACCATACTTTATTCAACTGTTTACCTTTTACGATAGTACATTTACCAACTTTAGTTGGTAACAAAAGGTAAGTCAGGGACATGTCCTGACTACCATATCTCAAATAAGACTTTAGCGGAGATACCTTAAGCTATAGTCTTGTAGTATAGGCTTTAGTTATAGAATCCTAGCTGGTATCAAAGTATATCCGGCTGTAGGTAATATTACATATAGTTTCTCATTGTAACTTGTAAAGATAAGCTCGTAAGAGTATTGTAATACTTGAGTTAAGAAGCAATATATGCAAGTACCTTGAAAATTACTTCCTGTGTTCTTTATTACTTATTATATATTATGATCAACTCTTATTGACTCTAACCTTCATCCGAGTGTTATTCAATGTGAGTTTGAGAGAAAAACCAAGTGTTAAGTGACCTTAACCGATCCTGCACTAATTCTAATAATTACTACTTTTGTTATTATTATAAAATTTCAACAATAAGTTATGATAATAAAAATAATAATAATTGCCAAACTAAAATAAAATTTTAAAATAATAAAAAATTAACAACTCATAAAATTTAAACAATTAATAAGTTTTAAAAATAACTAAAACTTAAAGTTTAATTAAGTTGAGGGGGTCATTGTGTCTTAAATAGAATTTTTTGGAATAAAATAATAAAGGTAAGAAATTTCAGGGACTAAATGTGTAACTTTGATAACCCAAACCCTCCACCCCCTTTTCCCCCCGATTTTCCGGCCACAACTCCGGCCACCCTTCGGCTGGAGTCCAGTGGCCTGAATACCTTAATTTTTCTTCAAATTGAAACCCTCAAAACCATGCCAACCATTCTTGGACTCAAATCGAACTCGGTTAACTTCCCTAATTTAGTTTAAACATCGGTTACAAAGCTTATTCGTTCGTTTAACCGAAAGCTTATTAATTCATAGCCATTCAGACAATAAAGCATAATTATAATCAAATTAACTTAGCATAACCAATCATCTATCTTTCTCTAATCGATTACAACCTTCAATTGCACCTTAAACAAATACATACATCGAATTCAATCATTACCTTCATCACGAGTTTGCTGCTAGCCCAACACCAACCTCTGGAGTTTAAGAATCAAAATGTATAGAGGGCTTTTAGCCTAGATCATCATTCGAATCTATCTGCAAATTTAATCTGATTATCATTGAAGATTGTTCATCCTTTGTGCATCTACGACCGCAGTTTGTTCTTCGTTCGTTCCTAACATCATTTCAAATCAAATCGGGTAATTTAACACATCAATACATTCTTTTTATGATGGGGAAACAAAGCGCTAATGTTAATTTGGTTAACATGCCTGAATTGAAGGTAAATTTCATGGCAAAAGATTCTAGGCGTTAAAAGGATTTAGGGGATTACTTGAAGAATGATTTATATTAAATAATTTATGTTTTAAGACAAGCTTTCGGCTTTGGCCCGTTGGTTAGAATCAAACACCTACACATTGCAGGTCAGGGGTTCGAACCCTACCCCTGCCATGTTTTTATTTTAATGGCTTCATTTACATTTTTTAACTTAGAAAAAAATTATTATTAAAATAATAAATCTAAACAAATATTATTTTGCTAACTAAAACACTTCGGAAATTATTAAGTTCATTATTTAAAGATTTTAAAAGTTATAATTTTTAACTTTAAATACTTGTTAAAGAATAGAAAGGTTATAAAAATATTATTAAGTCATTTACATAGTCCAAACTTGGATTATAACACTTCAAAACTACATATTACAAATACTTTAAATGTTTAATTATATAAATTATTATTTAAATAAATACTTAAATAATTAATTATTCATCTAATCGTGTAGTATCGTATTTAGTTAATATTCTCTAAACTTTTATTTAATCTCTTGAAACTAATAAAACAATATAATTTTCTCATATTTTTTATTCTTATTTTAAGGTTTTGGATATTATAATACATTTACAAAAAAATAATTTAAAGGTTTAAAAACTTTATAAAATGATTTTAAATAATTTTATAGTCATCTAAATAAGTACTCAATTAAGTACCTTTATCAAATTTTAAATAATTAATTATTGAATTAATTATTTCTTTTCAATTATCATATTTAATCTTTATTAATTCAATAAATTAAATTATTGAATCATTCACTATCATTCTGATTTCTTAATTGGTTCATACCATCTTTATTGAATAAAAACATAATTGGTTGTGTTATTATATTTAATTTGACTTAAATATTAAAACCCTCAAGTTCCAAATGAAACCCTAATTCATACTTACACTTGAATCTTATCTTTATTCTAATTCTGAGACATTAACCATTAGGTTGAATCTTGAAGAAATCGTTGGAGCAATCTTATTTTCTTATTATTATCTTAAGTGCATCCTATATCTTGGGAGTTTTCCATATGAGTTATCCATACCCCTTTTTTCTTTGTTTCACATCTTTTGAGGTGAAACATGTTAACCTTAAAAACTTACACTTGTAAATTGTTGGAGCTGTACAAGATAGTCTATATTATCAATACAGTCAAAGTCAACGTTATAGTCAAAGTCAACAAAAGTCAAACCAAACACGTTCGAGACGAAGAACCGAGACAAGACGTTGAAGATTTAGATGAGTAGGAGTTTTATTGTAATAAATATATGTTGTGTGAAATAATTAGACGGGTTCGCTTGTTTTTTAAAAACATATAAACATGGATTTATTTTCTTAAAATGAAATGATCTAATTAGAAATGTCGAGATTGGGTTTGTGAAAGTGTTTCAGATTTTTGCTGAATGTGATGGTTGATCATCAGTTGAGCAATGTACCTGACCAGAGAACCCGTTCCCTAAGTTTGTAGAAGATCTCGAGCTAGGAATCCTCCTCCTACATCTTCTGAAGCACTCAAGATTAGAGATTTGGGAAAGCTATTTCAATATCCTCGCAAAGGTTGCATTAAAAAGGGGGAGCTCATAAATAGGGGCAGCTTATAAGATGAACAATTTTTCTCATCTGATTCAGAAAGCTTCAATTTGAAGATCTTTCTATTGTTGACTTCTCGGTGCTGATTTCATTTGAAGACGTTGATAATGATAGACTAAGGGGGAGGTATTGTTGGAGCTGTACAAGATAGTCTATATTATCAACACAGTCAAAGTCAACAAAAGTCAACATCACAATCAAAGTCAACAAAGTCAAACCCGACATGTTTAAGACGAAGAAGCGAGACGAGACGTTGAAGATTTAGATGACTAGGAGTTTTATTGTAATATATTTTCTGTAAACAAAATATATTTTATCTTGTTTTTAGTCATTTTTATGTTTTATATGTAATTTCATTAACATGCCTAAGTCTAGGGGGTTAAATGTAATTAGTGAATATTATATTCACTATAAATAGGCTAATTGCTATGAAGATTAGACTAATGGTTGAATGACCAATAGATTGAGGGATTACTTGTAAACATTATTTGCAATCTTATTGAAGATCAAAGGGGTTTTAGTGTGTTTATTATATTTTGATCTATAATCTTCATGACTTGATTCAAGTTTGATCATCCTGGAGTTACATAAAGATCTTGGTACTTGTAAATGCACATGCAATTTATCTTTAACTTTTTGTCATGGTTATTTGTGTTATTGTAAGTCTTATATGAGATACATATTTTGTTTACAATCATTAACTATTGCTAGCCTAGCGACATCTTAGATCTTTAGGCCTGATAAGCCTATTTGGTGCTAAAGCCGACGTATTGCCGGCTCCTGATGACGTATGCTTGTTCACCATGGGAATCAAGTACACTTAGCCAATCTTATAAACATGTAGTCAAGTCGAGGTTTGGTTGTAACTATTTGTGTTCTATAAACTTGCTAACCCATAACCATTGATATGAACTACTACTTGTAAACCTTTATATATATATATGTATGTTCAACCCATAGGAACTCACCAACTTTATATATATATATATATATATATATATATATATATATATATATATATATATATATATATATATA
>BJCO01363092.1:0-15499 GCA_018326465.1 Flaveria floridana
ATGTAATTAAATATAAGTAATTTATATATGATTTATACATATATTTTATAGTTATATATAAAACTTAACTATATTTGTATATCCGACGTACTAATTTATGGTTTAACACCCCGTTTTTACCCACTAAAATCAAAAAAAAAATGAAAACCGGTCCGAACCGGCCCGGTTCGCCGGTCCAACCGCCGGTTCGGGTACGACCGGCCTGTTCAACCTACCAAAAACGAACCACCCCAGACCGGACCGGACCAGGCACCGAATCCCGGTCGAACCGGTCGGACCGGCCGGTCCGATCCGGCCTCAACAACAATGCCTTGAAGACATGGCCCTTGAAGAACCCCTAGTCCGAAGATCTGGACAGCTGGCCCTTCAACAGACAAACAAAGTGGGTTTGTGTTATTTTGACGTATTTATATTAACAGAATATAATTTTAGTTTCATAAAGTAGATTCGGTTTATTTTTTTACCAATTTTAAAAATAAAAGTTTATAGTTATATTTTTATAAAGTGTGATTGGGTCATTTTGAGTTGTTTAAATTGAAGGTTGACGGTTACAGTTTAAATTGTATTCAGGTGATTTTAACCCGTTTAAATTGAAAATAGATAGTTTAGTTTTACAAAGTGGGTGTTTGTCATTTTGACTCTTTTATATTGAAAGCAAATAGTTTTAGTTTCATAAAGTGGTTCGGGTAGTTTTTTACCAATTTAAAATGGAAAGTTGGTAGTTATATTTTCATAAAATGCGTTTGGATCTTTTTTAGCTTAAATTGTTGCTAACTTATATAATCTTTTGGCCTATAATTTCATATTTCTACAAAGACTTTTATTAATTATAGAAGATTTAACAAATTATAGGTCCAAGTTGTTTGAACGGAATTAGAGGAAGAATAAAAGGATCGAGAAAACTTGGCAAACCGCATGGAACAAATAAAAAGGACCGGGAAAAAGAGCGGGCCAAATCCAAGAATTTACAAAAAAATAGAGAAATTATTAAAAGCTTACTCGATATATAATTCTTGTTTGTTTTGTATTTTGCAAGAAAAGTTTACTCGAAATTATTAAAATACTATATTGTTTGAATTTTGCTTTGGTTAGTTGTTAATTTAGTAGTTGGCTTTCTAGGTTGTTTGAAATCGATAAGTGTGCTATCTTTTTTTTAACAACGAGCTTACACACACTCTAAATATAATTTGAAATCTAAATCAATTATTCATGATCAGACTTGAACACATAACCTCTTAGAAATGTGATATTATATAACACACATTGGTATCATTAGACCAAAAACGCAATGGTCGACAAGCATGCTATCTACCAATGACACATAAATCCATCATTATGATTAATATTGCATCTATTGGCGTCTTTCATTGTGTGTAAAACGATAGAGGTAAGCTGCTTGTGTTTTTATTTACGGATTGGTTGCTAAGTGTTGTATCATAATTCCATATCATGGAGTTTAAAATTGTAATATATTCATCAATTGTCATGTAATTTTAGAAATTGGTTTTGTTACTGACGTTAGGTAACTACATACATGATAGTATGTATATTCTTCTTCTTTCTCTGTGTGTACATGTTCATTTCTTCAAGTCTCTATGATTATGATAATAAGTTTTGTATATTTGTAAACTTTATTAAGGTTAGATTCTTTTTTTCATATGGATGTGATTAAAAAAGCAGAGGAAAAGAAGCATATGACAAGATGAGGCATATAGATTCCACAAGTTTTCATGCTCCCCACTTAATGAAAGTTGTTTAGAACAATCAATTATTAATTAAAGAGAAAAATACAAAAATAGTCCTTGTGGTTTGATCATATTACAAGTTTGGTCCGCAGATTTTAAAAATTACAAATTTAGTCCAAATATTTAAAAATCTGTTGCAAATTTAGTCCCAAAGAGGGGTTCACGAAGGATTTTCGAAAACCAGTTCAAGGAGGAACGTTGCAAGCTCCATATACCATGCACGTGGTGCTTGTTTGAGCCCATAGAGAGATTTTCGTAGGCAACAAAGGTAGTGTGGAAGACCCGGATTGACATATCCCGAGGATTGAGTCATGTAAACCTCTTCATGCAAGGTGCCATGTAAGAAGGCGTTGTTGATATCGAGTTGTCGAATTGACCAATTTTGAGATAAGGCAATGGCAAGGACGGTACGGATAGTCATAGGCTTAGTAACTGGACTAAACGTTTTAAAGTAATCCTTCCTATATTCTTGTAGAAAACCTTTAGCAACTAAGCGAGCCTTATATTTTTCAATAGACCCATCGGGTCGCCGTTTGAATTGAAAGGCCCATTTACAACTGATAGGTGTGCTTTGGGTAGGAGGGATAAATTCCCACGTGGCATTTTTTAACAGGGCATTAAATTCATTATCCATTGCTTTTCGCCATTCTGGATCTTTTAAAGCTTGATTATGTGTTGTTGGTTCAAGGGTATGAGAGATTGGATGAAGTGTGGTTTTATTAACAAAGGCAGAGTTATAGTATTTGGGGTTTGGCTTACGGTTACGTGTAGGTAAGGTGGAGGTCTTTGGGCTGGTGGTAGTCGAGTTGGAAGAGTTCAAAGGAGGAGATGACTGGGCAGTGGAAGGTGTTGGGAGTGGAGTAGATGGGTAGTTATTGTGAAATTCGGTTGACGATTGAGAAAAATCAGATGTATGGTCAGTAGAAGTATGAGCCATACATGGTGTGGTGAAGTGTGTGGTTGCAAAGAGTGGGCCTGGTTATCGGTTGAAGTTTGGGCCAGGTTATAGGTTATGTGGTGATAGATTGGGTGTTGTTCTTACTGGTTATTGGTTGGGTTACAGGTGGGCTGAGAGGACTGGAAGGAGATTAGGTTGAGGGTTAATTGTGGTTGTAGGCTAGGAGAGTGGGTCTGTGTTGTGGGGTTAGATATAGGAGAAATTGGTTGTTTAGCTAAGGGAGTGGAGTGGGTCTGTGGACGACCAAGGAATTCATCAACAAAGGAGGTGGTCAAGGATTTTGTTGGAGATTTGAATGGAATTTTAACTCAATAAGCTCTACATGTTTTCAGTGGTATAAGCGTCAGTTAGTGTAATCATAACATTTGTAGGCTGATTTTGATGGTGAGTAGCCTAAGAATACGGGCGAAGCCATGGGTAGCATACGGGCGTGGAGTAGCCTAAGAATACGGGCGAAGTCAAGGATTTTGATGGTGAGTAGGCTGATTCGAGCGTGGATGAAGCTTAGATTTTGCATACGGGCGAAGCCATGGGTAGCATAAACTTCCAAATGGTTTGAGTTTGTTGTAAGTTGGTTCTCTCTTGTAAAGGATAGAGTATGGACTTTGAAAATTTAGAACCGAGATAGGTAGGCGGTTGATGAGGTAAACCGTGATTTGAAAAGCATGTGTCCAAAATAAAAGAGGGATTTGAGCGTAATGAAGATGAGCTAAACCGGTCTCAACAATGTGACGATAACGGCGTTCGGCCACGCCATTTTGCTGAGTGGTGAAGTGTGATATGCCTTGAGATTGAAGGTAGGAGGTAAGACCGATGTATTCACCACCGTTGTCAATGAAAAGAGAAATTAATGAGGTTTGAAAATATTTTTCCACTAATAATTTAAATTACGAAAATAATATTAAGATATCAAATTTGTGTTTCATTGGATATAGTCAAACATACTTAGTGTGAAAATAAACAAAAATCACATAATAAGTGAAGCCGTCAATGGATTTTTCCACCGGACCCCAAACATCCGAATAGATTAGTTGTAGAGGTTTGGTAGTACTAAATGAGTTTATACCGAAAGGCTCTTTGTGACTTTTATTAATTGAACACGAGTTACAATGAAAATTTTGAAGATTAAACTTTAACCCTAAGCATTTGGCTATTTTCTTGAGAATCCGAATGGAAGGATGCCCAAATTTATGATGCCAATCAAGCGGCGATGTGGTTGAGACCGCATTTATTTGAGGTGATGAAGGAAAGTTGGCATAGTAGACATCAAGGTAGTTCTCGTCCCGCATTAGACGTGCCCCTGTGTGAAGATCCTTGACAAAGAAATGGGTCGGAAAAAATTCCACAGAAACATGATTAGTTTTACACAATTTCGCAACACATATTAATTTATTTTTGAAGTGAGGAACACACAAAACGTCTTTTAAAGCAAGTGAGCCATTAGACGTGTGAAGGTGTGTTTGACCAATGTGAGTGATAGAGAGAGAGTTACCTTTGCCAAGGACAATCTCATCCGGTCCACCATACTCTGATATAGAGTGAAAGGACGTGTGATCCGGGTCGACATGATGAGAGGCCCCGGTGTCAAACATATAAGATGAGGAAGAAGTAGCATTAGAAATTGGAGAAGCTTTATATTGAGTCATAGAACTTCCTGTTATAACTTGATTATCACGAAGAAAGCGAGCGAGTTTCCTGCATTCTTTTGCTTCATGTCCTGCAATGTTACAATATTGACAATAAACATTGTTACGATTATCGCCATGATTTTGATTGTCTCCGGGTGTAATTAACAGTAGCCATGAGTGATGGTGGTGATATTATGGTTAGCTCCCGTTCGAAATCAATGAGTTATTCAAAGAGTTCCGGAAACGTGAGCTTTGTGTTAAAGTGACGTAGTGTTGTTGCAATGTTCTTGTAATCATCCCCCAACTGACAAAGAATATGAAACATCAAGTCTTCTTCTTTTACCGGGTTTTGAACAAGGGCGAGTTCGTCCGTGATAGATTTCATGTCACGAAGATATTCGGTAATGGTCCGGGTGCCTCTAGTATTTGACGCCAGCTTAGACTTCGGAGAAATAACTCGGGAACGTGATGAGTTCGCGTAGCTTGTCACGAGATGATCCCAAGCTTCACGAGCGGTGTCGGCAGATGCGATTAATTAAGGGTTGAACAGTCGGTGAGCAACTGCCCAGAAGAGCAGCCGAGATGCTTTGATCTTGTCGATACCATGTGTGGTATTCCGGGTTGGATTTAGTTGCTTCTTTGTCAGTGAATTCCGGTGGGGGAGCTTTGGTTCCGGTGATGAATTGAACAAGATCCAAACCGATTAAGGTGGAATAAACATGTTTGCACCATATGGGGAAGTTATCACTGGTTAGGGTGATGTTGAAATGATTTGAAGCTCTTTATACAATGATTGGTATCTGTTTTACAATTGGTGAATGCCCTCTTATATGTAGTGCTAGTAATTGAGCATACGCCATACGCTTGCATTAACTCCTACATCATAAAACCGAAATCACATTATTTTTAGATCAGGAATTTATATATAGTCTATCGAGTATATTATTTCTAATTTAGAGTTTTATTGTCTTCTTTGTTCTTCAAGATCATATGTTTTATTTTTCTTAAGGTACATTGTCTTTCCAAATCTTTTTATGATTTAAAAAATGAATAGCAATAGGCTATTGGTTAAATAGTTTGAATGATGATTAAACATGCATTACTCATTTCATGTTGTCATGGGTTTCGATTTACCAAAAAGTAATGATACAGAAAGACTGTTGGTAGTGGGTCAATTCAAATTTACAATCAAACCCCTTCACAGTACATGCACTAATGTAAAATCCTATTATTGTGGCATAAAGTTGCTCTTTACAAGATCATAACCTTATCCTCTTCTGTGCAACTACTCATAAAGCTTATCTTCTTCACAGCTTGATCATTACCGTAACAAAGAAGATATATTGAAAGAGAAGAAAGCAGGTATTAAACGATCTCTTTTTCATTTTTTTACTTGTTTGAATCTCAAATATTGAATCACTCTTAATTAAGAGCTAGTACTTCAATTCGTGTTGAACATTTTTGATGAGCCAAGTGTGTGTGTGTGTGTGTGTTTACATATCTAAAGCTAGCCATAAATGTTGTAAGTGTGTGATTTTCAAAGAAACTCAGTTAAAAGCATATTTGGTTAGTATATAATCTGTTAAAGGGATATACATGGTAGCATAGTTTTCTCATATCATTCGTACAAAGAGTTAAACATTAACAAATGTGTCTGAACTTCATATGAAATGTCATTGACGTTTGGTATTTTAATTTACGGATGAATTACGACCAAATTTAGATCCATAAAGTATTAGACTATATATTAGGGTTTTGTAAGAGTTATTATTAGGGTTGAGCCCATGAATTAAGGAATGTAATAGATGGAAGAATGAAATAAATCATTACATTCCATTGTCATGTTTGATTACTCTCTAAGAATAAATGAATTATTACTTTGTGTTGTTTGTTAGATCATATAGAAAACGAAGAAATGAAATGTAAAATTAGTTATGGTGGTGATGGCGGGTGGGGGTGGTGATCGGCAGTGGTTTCCGGCGGCGGTGGCCGGTGGTGGTTTCCGGTGTCGGCGGGGGCCTTCGGTAGTTTCTGGAGGCGGAGGCGGCCTTAGTTGGTTTCCGGCGGCGGCGGCCTTCGGTGGTTTCTGTCAGTGGTTTCCGGCGGTGGCGGTGGACTTCGGTGGTTCCTGCGGCGGTGGTGGTCGGTGGTTGGCGGCAGCGGCGGTGGCCGGTGGTTGGCGGCAGCGGCGGTGGCCGGTGGTTGGCGGTGGCCGGTGGTTGGCGGTGGCCAATGGTTAGCGGTGGCGGCGGTGGCCGGTGGTTGGCGGCGTCGGCGGTGATCATTGGTTGGCGCCGGCGGCGGTGGCCGGTGGTTGGCGGCGACGGCGGCGGTCGGTGATTGGCGGCGGCGGTGATAATTGGTTGGCGGCGGCGAAGGTGGCATGTGGTTGGTGGTGGTTGCCGGTGATGAACAATCTTGTTGGCCGGTGGTGGTTATTGTAGTGGGTGAGTGGGTGATGTTGTTGACTAACGATGGAAGAATGGATGTAATGAAAAAAAGAAGGGGATGTGGATGAAATGAATTTGAAAGAATGGAATCAATATGTAATGGTTCATTCTACTACTTTCACCAACCAAACATGTATTTATTAATTCACCCTCAATGGTTCATTCCATTCCGTCCTTTATTACTGCGTACCGAACGCCACCTATATAATGTAACCTAATCTAAACGAGCTCATGGGCTCAACCCTAATAATAATTCTTATCAAACCCTAATAATAATATATTCTAATAGTGTTAGTAACTAGGCATACATGTTAAAATCAAAGTCACGTTTTTATCACCAATCCCCTCCCCATCTACAACCCAAACATAAACCACCATTTCCCATATCATTGTTGACTCATTTATTATACTAACATTTTAATATTAATTTTTAAGATAAAAACAACCAGAATAACACGCTTACTTGGTTGAAACTATTACTTCTAGTAGGAAAAATATAGCTCTAATTAAGGTTTGGTATCATGAAGATGCAAGTTATTATATTATTTCTCTTTTGAATGTTGGCAGTGATTATCTAAAAGCCATATAAAAAATATTGTCACCAACTCCCAACCAGAACAACCCATGGAACAACCCGATCTCGTTCTTGAGTCGTAGTAGTAGAAAGAAGTCAAGAGGATGGTACAATCACAAAAAAATCGCATTCGCAAATGCCTAGATCCATATTTAGGAGACTACTAAAAATATAAACAAGCCTTATAATTGAATGAAACCCTAAAACTATTGGATCGTCAACGTAGAAACGAAATATTGGACTATACTTACAATTTTTATCAAACAACAAAGAGCAGAATAATAAGTTACTCAACATATATAAAGATAGTGGATCTACTGATATTACTAAAATATAAGATGGGGTTGGGATAGGAATGTTGGGTTGGGAATGTTGTTAGAGGTTTTTTTTCCGTTAGAATAGAATATGTACGACTCAGTTTTTTTTCTATACTCATGTAAGGTTGAATATATATAATTATACTAAAAATTATATCGGAGATTACACGGACACATAATTCAAATAACTAAAAAACACATAAATAAAATTATCGTTAAATAATAATAAAAATATACATAGTTTTTAATTATGATGCATACATAGAAGTTTAGTTAATTATTATAATTTAATGAGTTTAAACATAATTTTTAGCGTCATCTCGTCCATTTTCATTACTGCAATCACATATTTTTTCCTGTTGATGCTCTGAGTTATGTTTTAATGGTTTTGTAAAGCGAAAATAAATGTATTTCTAAATTGATCAATTCAATATTTGACTAGCTGCTTTGGTAATAAGAGTCTTTGGGTTTCTTATCAATTATTTTATTGTTTGTATGATAAAACTGCAGTTTTGAAAGAAAAAAAAAATGGATGCTATTGTAAGTGCAATTATTACTCCAGTTGTTGAATCTTTGATGGTTCCGATTAAGAAAGCCCTGGGTTTGTGGATATCCTCCCCGAAGCATGTTAAAGATATGATTGGCAAAATGAAGCAATTGAAAGGCCTAGCACAAGAGGTTCAAGATAAAAGGGACACAGCTGTTGCAAACACCGAAGTGGTACCTAAAAGTGCTGAGCAATGGCTGAAGGATTTCGAAGAGACGAATGAGAGGGTGAAAACTATTCCAACAGGTGCAATTGGATGCTTCAATGTGCCCAAGAGATACAATGCAGGAAAACGATCTTTAGAAATTCTCAAGGAGATTGAAGATCTCATGACACGAGAATCTAATATCAAGTTCACTAAAGAAAAAACCTCTCTTGCTAAGGTTCCTTCTACTTCTCAACAACCATCCACCTTCGTACGGCCAGTACTTCTTGATGGTACCCACAACAGCTTCGCGTCTAGAGATGTGTTATTCAACAATGCATTGAAATCCCTTCAGTCAGATGATGAGAATGAAAAAATGATTGCTCTATGTGGGACTGGTGGTGTAGGTAAGACCACATTGATGGAACAACTAAAGAAGGCTGTGGAAGACTCAAAAATGTTCCATTGGGTCGTAAAGGTGGTTGTTGGGGAAAACAATGACCCAATTGCTCTTCAACGAGCTATTGCAGAATACATTCGTGAAGATTTAACTGAAACAACAAAAGATGCGAGGGCTGATCGGCTTCGTAAGAAATTTGAAGGAATGTCGCAACAAGGCAAAATGAAAATTTTGGTAATAATGGATGACATATGGAAAGAGGTGGACCTCAAAGATGTTGGACTAACAAGCCCTTTGCCAAATGGGTTTAAGATGTTGTTCACCACACGTGATAAAAATCTATGCTATCAAATGGGTGTTAAAACCAACTCAATTTTTGATGTTAGAGTATTAGACGTTGAAGAAGCAAAAACTTTATTTTTCGGAATTGTGGGGTCGTCTATCTTAGATGGCGGTGATCCAGAATACCAGAAGATAGGTGAAGATATTGTGCGTGAATGTGGTGGTTTGCCTATTGCATTAAAAACCATTGCCATTTATCTCAGAAATCGCATAAAGGATGCATGGAAAGAGGCACTATCCAAATTACAACACGATGATCTTGAACACCTTAAAGGCATTGTGCATAAAGTTTTTGAAATTAGCTATGATAATCTTGAAACGGAGGATGATAAAGCAATCTTTCTTCTTAGTGGCTTATTTCCGGATGACTTTAATATTAGTACAGAAGACTTGATGAGATACGCATGGGGATTGAAGTTGTTTACTAATGTGTATACTTTAGCAGAAGCAAGAAGGCGAATCAACATATGTGTTAACAACCTCATATGTGCAAACTTGTTGACAGAAAGTGAAAGAAAGGGATGTGTCAACATGCATGATCTAATACGTGCTTTTGTTTTAAGTAATTTTTCAAAAGTCAAACAAGCTTCAATTGTGAATCATGATAACAAGTCAAGGAAGCCACTTACAAAAGATGCAAATGAGTCTTATGAAAGAATTCTATTAGAGTGCACTGGCATGCCTATATTTCCTGAGGACTTCAATTTCCCAAATCTCTCACTCTTCATTCTAATGGGTGGGCATGAGGGCCTTAAGTTTTCGGAAGATTTTTACGAAAGAATGAAAAATCTTGAAGTTATCTCTTATGAGAAGATGAGTATTCCATTGCTTCCGGTAAAGTTTGAGCACTCTAGCAAACTTCGAACGTTATGTCTTCATTCATGTTCATTGGTGAATGATGATATATGTTTTCTTGGAAGTCTTAGAAATTTGGAAATACTAAGCTTCGTTGATTGTGAAATGAGACGATTGCCATCCATGATAGGGAAGTTGAAAAAACTAAAGTTACTATATTTGGATGGATGCGTTAACCTTCATATTGATGATGGTGTCTTTCAAAACTTAAGTAGTCTTGAAGAGCTTTATATGGTAGCTTCTTGTAGAAATCATATTAGGTTCACACATACTAATTGTGAAGAACTAGAGCACCTTTCGCAGCCTCTTTTTGCATTAGAGTTTGAGTTCTATAAGAATGAGGTCCAACCAAAAAATGTTTCATTTAAGAAGCTAGAAAGGTTTAGGATATCCATTGGCTGTGAATTGCCTTACAATGAACGGTATCAATTTACAAATACACTATCTATTGTAGCTAAGTGTGACATGCTTCTAGAATGCAAAATTAGTGAACTGTTTGAGAAAACGGAGAAACTTGGTCTGCAAGTGAATGATATGAATCATCTTGAAAACGTTTCAATGCATCACTCATTTTCCAATTTAACGGTCCTTCATGTTTATAAGTGTACAGAATTGACATACCTCTTCACAATTGCTATAGCAAGTGGCTTGAAGAAACTTGAGCAACTCACAATTGCAGAATGCCCTAACATGACAACACTAATTGGTGAGAACAGTAGAGTTGAGGTGATTACATTTCCAAAGATGAATTTTATGTGGTTGTATGATCTACCGAACATGATAAGTTTGTGCGAAAATATGATTGAATTATCAGAAATGGTGCAGTTGAGAATTAATGGTCTTCCCAACTTCACGAGCATCTTTCCTGACAGCAATAGTTCATCTGAAATGCAATCATTATTGAGCAAAGAGGTACTTACGCTTATTTTGGTCTTACAAATATCTAAAACTACAAATATTTATAACTTAATACTTGGGGAATTGAATATTGGTATTTACTGAACTAACAAGGCTTATTTATATATCGTGTAGGTTGTGATTCCAAAATTGCAAAGATTAGATATTTCGAGGATGAAGAACTTGAAGCAGCTATGGCCTTACCAAATTACTAAAGAGAAAAGTTATGTTTCCATGTTGAGAGAGATTGAAGTGAGAGAATGTGATAACCTCGTGAATCTTTTTCCTAGTAATCCAGTGCCATTCTTGATACATTTAGAAAAGCTTACAGTTGAAGTGTGTGGTTCCATTGAAGTGTTATTCAACATGGACTTTGAATGTGCTACTGGATTAATGTACGAATGCGGTGGTAGCAGATTAAGAAGCGTTACACTTAGAGACTTAAAGAAGCTAAAGGAGTTGTGGTTGATAAGAGGTGTAAACAATTCTGACATCCTTATCGACGGCTTTAAAGGTGTAGAAAGCATTACGATCAGAAGTTGTCCCATGTTTGAAAGTGTATTCACTCCTATCACACTCAAGTTTGATTTTGGAGCCCTTACTCAGTACATTACGGATTCAACCAGTATAAAGGTATCTCATATCAATTTAGCCTTCCATTTTTTTAATCAAATACGAAACATCTTAATTTGCATATATTAAAATATCAAAATTGCTTTTTATTAATATTTAGAGTGGATTACTATTTTTCTTCATATGGTTTTGTTATATTTATCATTTTCATCCAAAAATATTTTTTCTTACATTTGACTCTCCAAGGTTTGAACTTTAAAGAAATTATCATTTTCATCCAAAAAAATATTAGCTCCACTAGTTTAATATGTTAAATATTCATTGTCAACATATACTTATATAAGTTCTCATACAAAAACAAAATCCTAATTTATATATGTTTACGTGTTACTGGTATAATTTTTTCATGAAATTTATATTTTTGGATGAAAATACATTTTTAAACCTTGGAGAGCCGGATATATGGAAGAAAAAATATATTTAGATAAAAATGCTAAATATGACCAAATCATAAGAAGAAAAATAACAATTCACTCTTATATTTATTTTTGTTCTTTTTTGCTAGTTTTTATAGAACCTAAATGGCAATCAAACGGTTAAATTATGTTACAAGTTATTTCTTGATTTTTGTAAGCCTTCCTAATTCATATAATATGGTTTGTATAATATGTTATCAATAATAATTCAGAAATAAGAGCCTTAACAAATTCAAATCAAAACATGTTTAATTTGTGTGAACTTTCACCATTGAACAGAGCGTTAATTTCCTTTTAATGTTACATGCAGATCAATGCCACATTGAAAGGAGAAATATCAGAAATGTATAAACATATTCCTAATGTCACATACCCGTCTTATATTCTACACACGTGTCACTGCCTTCGATTTCTTAAATTAAGTTATGATGAAAGAGTGGAGGAGGTGTTGTTCGAGATGGATAGTCACCAACCACTACTACTTCCATACCTTGAAGTTCTGAAGTTAACTGGCTTGAAAGAAATGAGACACGTGTGGAAGTGCAATTGGAATAAATTCCTAATTCGTCAACATCAACCTTTGCAACTTCCATTCCAAAACCTCACACACATTTACTTTCAGTATTGCCACAAGATAAAGTACTTGTTTTCTCCTCTTATGGCAAAACTTTTATCCAACTTGAAGAGAGTTGAGATAGATACATGTGATGGTATTGAAGAAGTTATTTCAACCAGAGATGATAGTAATGAACAAAATGCTACATCTACATCTTCCCATGATCAAAACACCACATTCTTTCCACAGTTGGACATTCTCCGCCTCCGCTACCTATCATGCTTAAAGAGTATTGATGATCGGATCAAGGTATGATGATTATTTAACATGATCATATCATTTATAATACCACTTAGACCCCCCTACACCACCACCACCACACACACACACAGATACACACACACACACACACACATATATATATATATATACACACACACACACACACACACACACACATATATATACATATAGAATTATAGATATATACACATATATATATACATATAGAATTATAGATATATACACATAATATATATATATATATATATATATATATATATATATGGGGGGGTGTAAGTGGTATTATTGGAGAGAGAGAGAGAGGGGGTAAGGATCAAATGTTTACATTCTATTATTACGATAACCGTGTTAACTTTTAAAGATCAATCAAAATCATTGTTTTTTTGTTGGTATAACATCATTATACATATACAATCTTACGTTATTTTATGTATATTTGTATATTCACAAGTGTAAAAAAGTTACGATATTTGTAGATTACTACCATCTCGTAAATATATATACAGATGCAAGCGTAACTTACACTAATCGTAATTATTTTACGCTTATAAATTTACACATATACGTAAAGGATATATTTTTATATATGTGTAATGATAAATAATGATTTTAGTTGATTTTCAAAAGTTAAAACGATTATCGTAATAATAGAGAGTTAAGATTTGACCATTGCCCTATGTATAGGTTGGGGCTCCATTGAGAACTTGACATCTCTTCCATTCTTAAATTTAAAATATATGGCTAAGATTGGTCCCTACTTCCCTATTTTTTATGTTCCCTATTAAACCCTTCCCTATATATAGACACACACATATGTACCTATATATACATCTATATATACACACATATGTACACACACACACACACACACACACACATATATATATATATATATATGTGTGTGTGTGTGTGTGTGTGTGTGTGTGTGCGTGTGTATATGTATATATATATAGGTATATATATATGTATATATATATATGTATATATATCTATATGTATATATATATATGTATATATATATATGTATATATATATATATATAGTAGGGATCTTAAGAAAACCACATAATTATGTGAAAACCAAAGCAAATCACAGAAAACTGTCAGATAATCTGTAGATTTTTTATCACCACATTCTATATGCACGTGTGTATATATAGATAGGGGTGGTGATCAAATGAAAACCGTAATATCGTTTTACATATAGGTCACACATAAGTTACTTATACGTAACAATTTTTCATTCGACATAGTATTACGTATATGTCACTTTCTTCATTCTCGTATTTATGTTCAACATATATGTATCAAATACTTAAATAACCATTTTAACATTTAAATTAATAAATAAATTTGAATAATTTTATTGGTTTATGTGTTTTTATTTAGTTTGCTCATATTTATTACTTTTCTTAGGAACCATCTCTTATATATGTGTGTGTGTGTGTATGTGTGTGTGCGCGCGCGCGCGCGTGCGTGTATGTTTGTGTGTGTGCGCGCGCGCACGCGCGTGTGAGTGTGCAAGAGTGAGAGGAGGATCATGTAAAAAATGATATTTTTGTATGAAGAGTAAGAAACAATCTTGTCCCTTGATTAAACTAATTTAATGGTTGAAATTGACACATGAGAGTTTAATAATTACTTAAAGTATAATTACGGTTACAAGAGGTGAAATTAATTATCTTTTGTTGACTTTGTTTAATTAAATACTACTTACACTTATTTTTTGAAACCTATATAATTATATATAGATATAGATTATATTATTTTAAAAAAATTAAATCATAAAATCAAGCATCTTAATATCTTTAAAATGTTTATAATATGTCTATACTTAAAAAAATATAATTTTTAAAGTTTATAAAAATGTGTGAAAATGATATTGATAGCATACTAGCACGGTGTTAGTATCGTTTTTTAATGTGTTTTTACGTTATATATTGAATTTACATGATGTTGTTATCATTTTCTTTTACATGTTGTGTGGTGAATTTATATGGTGTTTGTTATGTGCACAAAGCTAGAAATATTTTTCTATTACTAAAATTAGGTATATGTTGTTATGTTTTTTTTTCTGAAAATAGGTGTTCATGTGGCGTGTTTAGAACCTATACGTGATAATTTCATCTTTATGTGATTAATTAATCATAACAGTTACAATTAAAATTTCATAAGTAATATTGTTTCTTCTTGCATGATTACTTTGCACACTTCGCATGGAAATATCACGTTATATAATAATCTCTCTCTAGATATATAGTTAGGGTTAGGCTAAAAGGGAATAATCCTTAGAACGCCTTAAAAGAATTTTAAAACACTCATAAGCGGATCAAACGAACTTCAATTTAACTCAATTCAATGGCGTTGTAATTCATAAAGTATAATAATCACGGAAAACGAATAAATAGATGAACGTGAAATATATAAATAAGATATGTAGCTTAAAATAATCATGGAGAAGTGGGCGAGGTCGGAAAAAAAAAATCATAAAAATCAAACCATTTATTTATAATTATTTATTTGTGATTCATTGCAGATGAGTGGTGAAGTAATTAGGGGTGTTGATCGGGTTAGTTAATCGGGTTTCGGGTTAATCGGTTCGGGTTATTCGGGTTTTTCAACATTGAAAGTCTACCCGAAACCCGACCCGAATAACAATCGGTTTAATCGGTTTCGGGTTGTTCGGGTAACGGGTTGTTCGGGTCGGGTTTCGGATATTAAACGATAGACTTAA
>BJCO01363093.1:0-14946 GCA_018326465.1 Flaveria floridana
GTGTTGCTGGGGATGGCACGAGGCGACTACTCAGCTCTTTTGGGATGGCATTCTCCTTTTGATAATGCTGCCACACAATAGGATGCGGGCTCATAACGCATGTAACACATTATGTTGCATGCAAGCGCCAAGTGTTCCTTGAGGATCCCGATAAAAGGGATTACTTAAGGAATCTTCCTTAAGGGTCCCGATAAACGGGATTACTTAAGGAATCTTCTTTAAACTTTAGTTTTTAATGTATTTGTACTTAAGGTCACCGTTTATGACCATTTTGTAATTAGTAACGATGTAATCTTTTGTATAATGCTTTTGTAATGTAATGCAACAACAGATATTTTGTAATTGATGTACGTTGTATTAACTAGCAAAAGTATTTATAGTAAAATGAAAGTTTATCTCAGAATTTCCACTACGTGTTTACATTAAGTTAATGCAAATGTATGTTTTATATGCGATGATAGACCAACTGTGAGGTGCCCGGGATCGGGGCCTTACATGCCATTGGATGTTGTCCCTCCTAGATCATCACGTTCACGTACTTCAAGTGTTGCTGATCCCGACCTTTCATCATAAACAACTGATGGAAATTCTTATGGAAATGAAAATTCAACTTCCGAAGAAGTACCTAATGCATCAGTAGAAGTTAACAATGAATTCGCAAAAGTTATTAATGCATCCAGAGTAGTGAACAATGCGTCAGTTGAAGTTCCTTCTACATCCGTAGATGTCCCATCTACTTTCAGAGATGATTCATTTCCTTTAACTGAAGTTCCCAATCCACCAGGATATATTCCAACTACATTCATAACATTAACAGATCAACAACCTACAACATCTGTACTTGTTCCTGTAACTTCTGCGAAAGGTATTCCTACATCTACGAAAACACAAACTCATGAAGATGGTTTTCATTCAACATCAGAAGAACAAAACGATGAGGATTTCGACTACTTTATTGATTCTCCATCTCAGCTGGATCCATCTCTATCGTCATTAACCAATATCACTAACTTGGAATCATCCATTCCAGTTGAATCAATTCCAACATCAAGAATTCATAAGTATCATTCAATAGAAAACATCATTGGTCATCTTAATGAAAGACAAGAAGCCAAGGGGGAGCTACCAATATTAGTCTTTTCTCCTGTTTTCTTTCACAAGTGGTTACTCCCAACATCACTACTGCATTAAAAGACAACAGTTGGATTGAAGCAATGCAAGAAGAATTTCAGCAATTCCGAAAACAAAAAGTTTGGAATCTAGTTGATCTTCCTGAAGGTCAATATCCAATTGGCACAAGGTGGCTTTTCAAGAACAAACTAGATGACAGAGGTATCATTGTCAGAAACAAAGCAAGGTTGATAGCACAAGGGTATACTCAAGAAGAAGGGATAGATTATGATGAAGTCTTTGCCCCAGTTGCAAGGATTGAAGCTATTAGAGTCTTCCTAACCTATGCTCACATAAGAAGTTCACAGTTTACCAGATGGATATAAAAAGTGTCTTATTATAGGGTAAAATTGATGAAGAAGTCTATGTTGCTCAACCACCAGGCTCTGAAGATCCTGATTACCCACACAGGGTATACAAGCTTGATAAAGCTTTGTATGGTCTTCATCAGGCACTAAGAAAGTGATATGAAACATTGTCTTCTTTCTTGCTCAAGCATGGTTACAAAAGGGTAACCACTGATCAGACTCTCTTCCTCAAACATGATCATCAATGCCTCTTGGTTGTCCAAATCTATGTGGATGACATCATTTTTGTATCAGCAAACAATAGATTGTGTGAAGACTTTGAATCTTAGATGAAATCCAAGTTCCAAATGAGTTCCATAGGAGAATTAACATTCTTCCTTGGTTTACAAGTTCATCAGAAATGAAATGGAATTTTCATCAATCAGGAGAAGTATGTGCACCAAATCTTGATGAAGTACAACCTTGCTGACTCTTCTTCATACAAAACACCAGCATCAACAATAGATAAGAATGTACCTTATCCTAAAGGGAAATCAGCTGATCAAAGATTGTACAGATCAATGATAGGATCTTTGATGTACTTAACTACCAGTGCAAGATCAACTTAGATTACTCATCATCATAAAGAAAAGCATGATATGTCCTTCAAAATACTCAAAATGAAAAAGCCAAAAACATCCATAAAACATATAAAACTTCAATAATATTGTCTTGTTAATATGTTTTTCTTGAAAAAGCAATTCATATGATGGGAAATGATTGCACACCGTACCTTTGTTTACTTTCCTGGTTTTAGCTTACAATAAAGACTTGTCAGATTGAGTTGATATATGAGTAGGTTCAACTTGAGTGGAAAATAAACAAGTCCATGCTTAACATAAAGACAAGATGACTAATACTAGGCACATTTAGAGGAGCAAGCAAGTAAGTATTATCCTACTATGATCAACATAGTCACCCAAGCACACTGCACACTATGTTACGGCACTTTATAACCTCTATCTTTGAGTATCATTGACCCTCTGTTTTGTGTGAGCAAAGACCTGGGTTCATAGGAACCTTTGTTTTAAGTAAGTAAAGACTTGGTGACCTGATGCTGATCATCAAAAAGTTCCGAAAAGGAATAACTCTAAAAGAATCCAATATGATCAACTGTATATTATTTTAAAGAGCATAAAAATAATGACAAACACATTTATAAGATTTCAAAGAAATATTAAGATATAGCTTATGATTTAAGGCGCATAGTTTTCAAGTATGAAAAAGTGATGAATTGACTCATAAATGGGGGATGAACTCTAATGTGAATTGAATGTGGAGCCCATATTTGTCTATCTTTAATCAATACTAAAACATGATAAAAAGCATGACTAGTTGAATGTATACTCTTGCTTGAATTTATGTGGATAATAAAACTTGTAATCAACACTAGATCTATGTCTACTATCCTCACACAAATTGCTTCAGGAAGTTGCTTAGTGTCAAGTGTGATCCCATGTTATGACTTAAATGCTTGAAAATATGTAATGTTTAGTTTCTGCTTATAAACAAAAATACAAAAAGATTTTGTTTATGTTCATTTCTTTGCTTCTCTAATGGACAGAAAATTGCTTTTCATGCTATTCTCTTTATAAATTTCTACTAAATGCATTAGTTCATTATTAATCATAAATTTAAGGGGAGTAGTCATCAGCATGAAAAATGAGAATAGCACATATAAATGAAGAAAATTAGAGCTTTAGCACTAACTTGGCTGTAGGATATCTGAAGTTTTTAACCAAATCAATTTCTTGCATATTTCCCATGAAGCAAAGTCAACAAGATCCAACAACAATCAACAAATGATCTAATAATATGTTAGAATCATACAGCAAAAACAAAAGAAATAAGTATAATTTCTTTCCGTAAATTGGTATCCTATGGTAAAGTAAAATATACTTCCGTAGATTGAATACGGATAAAATAAGGAAAGTTTGCCTTCCGTAGATGTTCTGTGGAAGAATATGGATAAAATAAGGAAAGTTTGCCTTTCGTAGATTTTCTGTGGAGGAATTAACTTGTGGATAAACAATCTTGTGTATCCAAAGAACCACAAAAGGGTAATGAGGGTAAGGGTCCCATAACATTAAATAAAAGGATTTAAATATTCTGAGGGAGTATAAATGATAAACTTAACCATTGTAATTTTTATTCACTTTTTAGACCTAGAAAATCGTTCTTAAACCCATAAATCCCTCTTTCCACCAACATTCAAATTACCCACTCCAAACAACAAACCACACTTAAATTTCAACATCATAACATCAAACAAATGACATTATCAAGGTAAATCATACTTAACAGTATCAAAAATCAATCTTTTTGATTCTTTGGGTGTTATCATAACCCTTCAAATTCTTATCTTTTTCTTTAAAGTTTGAATCTTCCAATCATTATGCACTAATATTCTTGTTTATGCTGTAGATGGCTAATAGATTTGCAAAAGGACATAATGTTTATGTATATCTTAACCCTGAAGACCCATTGACCGAAGGTTGTAGATATATAATCAATTATTTGAGAAGATCGAGAATATATTATACATTCTCTATGGAAGCAATCATCTATCAATCCCATATGATAGATTGTTGGAACACAACAAGAATAGAGGAGGAGGACGATGGAAATGTGATTTATTCAACCAAAAGAAATAAAGAGTTAAGAATAGATGAAAGAATCATTAGGAGGGTGTTACAACTGGTAGAACAAGAAGAGGGACATCCAGATATGTTTGAGCATTAATACATTGAAAGAATTTATCATCTGATGGGATATGATGGAGATTACAATAATAGAGAGATCAAGAAAGGATGGTTGTGCAAACCTTATAGGTTTTCATGCCATACTTATTTGAAGTGTATGTCAAACAGAAAATTTGGGCTAGATATATTTTCAAGGCACATGTCATCTAGGATAATTGGTGTGTTTGAGGGAAGAAGATTAATAATGCTAAATACATCTTTAGGTGCTTATGTGACTACATTAGGGTATAAAAAGAAGATAAGATGTACATGTTCCCTATATTTTTTCAACTAATCATCAATAATGTATTGCCTAACATTCAAAGAGAAGGTGGAGTTTTTGTTCAATCTCACCTTGGGAGGTCTGTGCTTAATAAGATTAGTGGGCAATATCAAGGAAAAGATATGGAGATGGTTTACCATGTAATAAATGAAAATGCAAACATTCCCCAAGAGCTTATGTACATTGACCAACAACAACAACAAGCAGCACCTGGTTAGTCCCCTGAACCAGTAGAACAACAACCACTTTCTCCACCACCAATATCTTTGATAAATCAACCAGAAACACCACTTGTTTATCTGAATTCACCATCAAGTGAACACACCCAACCCTTCTCTCCTTCCTATTCCCAATCATCACTCAATACTTCTGCAATAGAACCATTCTCACCTGATCACATCTAACAAACAACACCATATCCATCACCACAACAAGAACCACTTTCTCCACTACCAACACCTTTGATAAATCTACCAGAAACACCACCTCCATAACTGAATACACCAACAAGTGAACACACCCAACCTTTCTCCCCTTCCCAATCCCAATCATCACTTAATACTGCTACAATAGAAACATTGTCACCCAATCAAATCAAACACCTTCTCATCTAAAAACACAACAAATTTCCACACCCCTATTTCCTGAATCCACCTCACCAACTGAAAGCCCTGCACTCACTGAAACAATAAATCTTGAAGATGATAATGATAATGAAATGAAAAATGGTGCAACAGAAGAAATTTGTTTAGATGTTGAAGGGGGAATTGAAAAGGAAGTTGAACAACAACTTGAAGCTACTTTTGTAGAACAACAAGATGAGAGTGATGATCACTTTTTTGACATCACTACTTTTTATGAAAATGATCTAAGAGAAGAGGAGATTAATATAAGTAAAAGTTTCCTTGTTGCTAAATATAACAATATAATTATCAAAAGTAATAATAAGTTAAAGAAGTTGAGAGAGTTGAAAAGGAAGATGGAGGAGAAAGATGAAACAACTGCAAATCAAGAAGCAATAATCAAGAAGTTAAGAGAAGAAATTCAAACAAATAATGAAGTGTTTGACACTATGGATCAGTTGGTCACTGAGTCCCTTGATTCTGCTGATAAAGAAACAAAGAAAAGGAGAAGGTTATGTCTGAGCTAAACAAAGCTTTGAAAACTATCTCTAAGTAAACAGAACTTCTAAAAGCAAAAAATGAAGAGATTGAATCTCTAAAGAATAAGGTGTCTATACATGAATTGGTTATTCATCCAGAACCAATCCAAAAAGTTGCTCAACCAATAACATCACTGGCAGCTAACCTTCCATTGATGAAACCAAAAGAGCCAACCATCAAGTATAACAGAAAGAGAAAGTATTTAGGAGGAATAAGAGATTAAGTAATTGTGGTTGAATATTCTCCAAATAAAACAAAAGCCATGTCTCCAGACCACACTCCATTAGGAGAACTATCTGCTCTCAAACCAATTCAACACAATAAAGAAGAGAGTGATGCTGAGTGGGAAGATTTAACCAAGATTGAGTCTCCTAAGTCTATCTCTAAATAAAAAGATCTGCTGAAAGCAAAAAATGAAGAGATAGAAGCTCTAAAGAAGAAGGAGTCTGTACATGAATTGGTTATTCATCCAAAGCCAAACCAAAAAGTTGCTTAACCAATAACATCACTGGCAGCTAACCTTCCATTGATGAAACCAAAAGAACCAACCATTAAGTATAACAGAAAGAGAAAGTATTTAGGAGGAATTAGAGATTAAGTAATTGTGGTTGAAGATTCTCCAAATAAAACAAAAGCCATGTCTCCTGAGCACACTCCATCAGCAGAACTATCTGCTCTCAAACCGATTCAACATAATAAAGAAGAGAGTGATGTTGAGTAGGAAGAATTAACAAATATTGAGTCTCCCAAGTCTACTGAAGAAGCAAGTTCTGATGACTTGCTTACTACTGAAGACATATTCAAAGAAAGATCCCAATCCTCCATGTTCATGGATCTGATCAACAATGGTTTTCAATTATGACATGGTGGAAAGAATGAATATGAATGAGATGAAACAAGTATTGAAAGAGTTTTATGCAGCAAGGTTTGTGTTACCTGCATGTAATTATGAAACCTTCATAAAATATCAATCAATCTAGAAGATAAAGCATGAATTGGGTCATTATGACACCAAAAAGCTCACCAAGTACAACATGATATGTTGGTTGCAAAGCTACAATTATTAGTCTCATGAATTGAAGGGAAGAACTGTGACAGAGCTTAGAAACATGATGCATTATGTGATGAAGGTTGAATTGGAAACTAGTGTTAGATTCAAAACTAGGGCACCTAATCCTTCAACTCAACAATAAACAAAACCGTCCCTTATCATGCCAATAGTAGTTGAAAGTAAAGATATGCACAAAGGGAAAGAAAAACTTATCAAAGAGCCAAGGGATGTAATTCGCACTAAAATTTGACCTTTAGGAACAACTATAAGGGAGATAACTAAGCAAAAATGAATTCTGATTCAATTGTATGATCATCTTACAACTCCAAGATCAGTAGAATAGAAAAAAATCATACCTTGGAAGTTTGACCCAGATTGGGATTATGCAGCAATCAAAAGAGCATCTAGGATGATTCAATATTTTCCATGGATAGAGACAATCATTACACTCCCAGATGCAGACATCTCTGACCTACAAAAGATCCCAAATCACTAATTACCCTATCAATTTAGAAGGGAAAGACTTTTCTGTTATCATTGCAAAATTAAGAAACAAATTTAAAGGAGATGTTATGAAGGAACCGAAAATAGATGATGCAGACCATAAAAAAACTAAAACATAAAAGTTCTCAATCTATCTCCTCTTAACTTGTTGATGATGAATTTTATAGAAGAATTGGATATGCAGACAAGAGTGAAGCATCAATGAAGACATTGAAGGAAACCAATACTCATATCCCATTACTGGATGGGGATATGTTGAAAGTACAAAAGAGTTGGTGTTGCAAAGAAATGATCCAAACAAGAAAGCTTCAAGTATTAGACTATTTGATCCTATGGAAATAAAGCTTCTTCAACCAACTTACACCGCATACTTGCATGATAAATACCTTCCAAAATTAAATAATAAAAATGCTCAAGGTGACATATGTTTATATGTTCACATTATACAAGTGATAGACAAGATTCATGTCAAATCTTACAAAAGAAGAAAATTTGAGTCTGGTCAACTCATGGGGACTGAAATTATAAAACCCTAGAAATTCAACCCAATTAGAAACCTTAAAGTATTATAAAATCCCAATAAAAGTTCAGATTGATCTGGGCTTACGGAAGAAAACTTGGATAAGGAACTAGCATTGTAGGCCCAATAAAGACCCGAACTTATAAACAAGGCCCATTTAAGGCACATTGAAGCTCGATTCAATAATTATAAGCTTGAACAATAATCAGATGAACGTGACAAGTTATAACATGATTATTACAAACTTACAAACGAGTATTTGTCAGATAAAGTTTTAACGCTTCTGACGTGGGAAATTAACCTACAAAATACTATTAAGTACCTAATTACACATATTTTAATACAAATAATAGTAACAACGCTCATACAAAGGAAACACTTAAAAGAGTTAAACGTGTTGAATACGAGATATTTACATGCTGGAACTCGTTTAACTATCAAGCAAATTTTAAATATGATAAAATAAATAATCTTGGAATATTTATAACATTTAGTATAATTAAAAATATCATGAAATAAATTTTATAAAGATACGAGAAACTGATCCGAACGTGATGCGAACTATCCCGTTAACGAACCCGCTCAGTTAACCCCCTATATAAATAAGTTTTCTTTCATTTCTAGGGTTTACAAAGGAAATTAGGGTAGAGAGAGAGAGGCGGTCGTAGCCCCTTTACCCCCCTGACTTCCGGCCACCGACGGCGACGGTGGTTCCGGCGAGTGTCGGCGAGTGGCACGCAAATCCGGACTTCCCTCGGCCCCTAAAACCCGATGGTGTTGCTAGTTTCTCCTAAAACGAAGCGATAATGGTTTAATCAGAGGTGGTGCTGACGGTTCGGTGGGTTCTAAAGGCGGTGATGGTCGCTGACAACCGAGGTGGTGGCTCTGTTGGTGTTAGGGCTGCCGTAGTGGTGTTTGGTTCTGTGTGGGGCGAATGTGGTGGCGGCGGTGAAGTTTGTGGTTATTACCGATGGTAGATAAGGCGAGAATTATGTTGACCATGGTGATTTGTGTTGGTTGTGGTCGAGCAGATGGTGGTTGTTGGTCGTGGTTATGGTGCGAGGAAGCCATGATGGTAGCAGTCGGTTGTGGTGGTTGTGGCTATGGTGGCTGCCGGTAGCGGATGTGGGCGTCGTGGTTGTGGAGGTCGACCACAGGGTGTTGCGATTGATGGTAGGGTTCAGGCGGTATTGCTACAGTGGTGTTGCAGCAGGGTGGTGGTTGTTGTGGTGGCGAGGTACGAGGATGGTGGTGATGGCAGTCGGTGTTGATGGTTATTAGTTACTAGGGTGATGGCGTTGATGAGGGCGGTTGTGTAGGCTATGGTTAGTGATTGTGCATGTGGTTGTGGTGCTTATGGCGGCAGCAGTAATGGCTTGTGGTGATTGTGGTTTAGGCTGTCATTTGGATTGGTTAATTGTGGTGGTCGTTAGGCCGTCATGAGGCAGATGTATGGACGGTAGTTATCAGGTTAGCGGCGGTAGACGGCTGCGGTTGATGGCGGTTGGCTGTGATTATGGTTGTGGTTGTGGTAAAGGCAGCCATGGTACGACTGTGATGGTGATAGTGGTTACGAGGGCTATCAAAGTGGTTTTGACAGTGGTGGTTATCGGTTGGGAAAGCGGTGGTTGTAAGTGGTGACTGAGTGGCAGCGGTGGTGATATAAGTTGGTGGTTATGGTGGTGGTTGTCGGATGTTGAAGTAAGAATGTAAATCAAAGGCGGCGGTAATGATGTCGCATGTGGTGGTGGTATATGAGGATGGTTAAGATGGCTGTGATGAATGCGATTGTGATTGTAAGTTGTGGGTTATCGACTTTGGTAGGTGAGTTTGGCTGCTATGATGATGGCCTAAAACTCTGTTAGGTTGGTTGCGAAAATCGTGGTTGCGATGGTGTTTAGGTGACGGTATAGTGGTGATGATCAGTGGTGTTGACTGTGGTTGTTGTAGTTGATAATGGTAGTTAATGTATCAGAATGATAAGGTAGCAAGTCGGGTGTCGGTGAAGCATGGTCAACTGAGGCCAACGGGTAGTCAACAACAAGAACATGATGAGATCAACAGCAATATGAGTGGGTTAGCGAACGCGAACCGAGTGAAAGGTATAATCGCACGCGCTACACATTTGAAATTTAATTATAATTTACAAGCGTGTTACTTGAACTCTAACTATAAAATACATAAATTAAAAAATGAAAATGAACGGCACTTGATATAATTATTTGATTTAAAATGGTTAGTTCAGACACGAGACCCAAATGGCAATGATAGTTATAAGAAACCGACCTAGATAAAAATATATGTATCATTACAATATAAGAATGATTATAATATGTTAAGGGTGATACAACTCAGGTTTGATCTCATGTCACACAAAATCCTTACAAGACTTCGAAATGTAAAAATACATACAATTATGATCGTGCGTATATACACAATAGATACTAAGGTAAACCGAAATCTACATGTATTTATTTAAGACAAAAGACCCATAGATACTATAAGGATCCATTATCTTATTATTAGTAATGGTCGATCATCTTGTTATGACCGGTATGAACCAAATGGCATAAATATTATTAGTATCATCCCTCGGTCAATATAACAACAACAATTATCGATAATTGTATTATTCTAGCAACAATCAATTTAATGCTAAGATAAAAGCATAAAAAATATAAATATTATTAAAACATCTAATACATTATTCGGGACAATATATTATAGATTGCTAATTTCATCAATGATAATCATCTACAAAGATTGCAATCTCCAATGTCAACCGATTATTGCTACAATCATTGTACTAAGAATCATTATTCGGATAAGAACATGGATTAGTCTAATATCCACAAATTAGTACATAACAACCAATACTTGTACAAAAAGCTAAGATACTACAATGATACTCAGTACCAACATTAAGTTAAGTAAGGAGCTCAACCGCACGCATGTGATAACACCGTGCTAATGCTAAACATAAATCTTATATGTACAAAATTATGATTTTGCATTGTTGGAGCCCTTCACTCTATACCAAGCTCAGGATCTATATCAGGATACCAGGTGAGTTCTAGTGTCCCTTTTTTACTACTGTTTTGGGGATGAAGCATGCTCTGTTTGAACTGAAACTATTAACTGTGCTATTTTATGATGCTTATGTTAGGGATTTTTGATGATACCTGATGATACTTAGATCACAATCATTAATTCTTTTGTGAACTGTTTGTTTTATATGGATAGATCTATTTAGGGAATTCCCCACACACTGTGGCTTCCGATTAGGAAGGGTACCCCACTGAGATCCCGAGGGATCGTTTGTGGCATGTAATAGGTTTTGATAAGATACTATGGTGAACCATCCTACAGGTATGGTACACTGTTTTTGAGGCTCAGTTCTCCCTTCGGGGTTAACTGGTACAACTCAACTTTAGAAGAGGCTAGCCGGGAGTGAGTGTAGGGTTGATTGTGACCCCACAACAGTGATAACTGATACTAAACTTTAAATTGTGGACTTCAAGAGTCCCTTTTATTTTAAGACTTTAAGCACTTATGTTTTGAAAGTCAACTAATGAATTCTAAAGAGCCTTTTTTTAACTTTAATCACTTGAACTCACCAACTTTATATTAACACAAAATCTTTTGAGCAGGTCTTTCAGGTACAACTAGAGAGTTAGATAAGCCATAGAAGAGATCTAAAGCTAAAGCAAGAGTTGAGGGTAGTTGTAGAAGGCAAAAGTTGAGCCTATAAGCCCTAGATACAAAAGACTCAAGTAATGATTGATCAAGAACCTAATAATGATACCTTTAAATTATGTATTGGGGTACTTGTGTATTAGAATAAAGCGTTTGGTTTTCCACTACGTTTGGTTTTCCACTACGTTTGGTTGTTGATTACTAATCGTTATGTCCCGCCCCTCTAGGCCAGGGGTGTGACAGATTGGTATAAGAGCCAAAGGTTGTAGAGAGGTAGGTCTGCTTTGCGAGACCTAAACTACAACTATAGAAACCCTGTAGGACCACTTTACTAGGATGACTTTTCCAAGTTTTATTGAGGCAAGGTTTTAGGAAGGTGGGATTGCTATGTGAGACATAAGCTCCAACCATAGAATCGTGTAGGACCAGCCTGGTAGGTTGTTTCCATGATCCAGTGATCTAAAGTTTGCAGCAAAATAGGTTCCCTTAAGGACACCGATCATTAATCTATATACCTTGAGGTATATATATATATATATATATATATATGTATATATATATATATATATTTACCATTAAGATTCCTCCTACCCTATGAGAAACCTTGTTGGATTAGGGTATTACCTATGGTAGGTGCACCCAAGTAAACCAAGAAAGTATGGAACCTTCAGGAGTTGACTATTAGGACCACCGAACACCGAGTACTAGGAATGTTAGAAACCAAAGGTGTGCATATATAATAGAATTTAAATTTTTGACTGGAGAGATACATATCTGATTACACAGTTGAATTGTGTCACTATATGAAACAACAACCTTAAATTGCATACTTGTTTATGCTTCAGGCATATGATGATATTTGTCGGGATGCAGTGGCAGGCTAGTAAATATGATGCCTTTTGTGTTATTTGCTCCCTACTATAACTTTGAACCTGATAGTTCATTACCTGGTTCGTTGAACTTTACTTGGACACATTGGTTGGGTTAGCTATATTGCTAGCATAACTAGGGACACTACGTGTGCCAAAATTTCATATAAAACCCAAATGAGAAACAAAACTTCATAAACCCAATAACGCCCAAAACATGGAACTTATGATGGGAAATAACTAGAATGATTGTGTAAGGTAAATTGATGATTACGGGTGCACATGTAATGGTGAATTTACAGGTAAACTTGAATTCTGCTAGGTCCTGTTATGTAAATTAATGTCAAAGTATAACACTCAAGGAACTAATAGATACACGTACAAACACCAACACCCAACATATAATCAATGATTAAATATTCACCACTTTCGCTCTGGGCATAATCATGTGACACATGCTGGGCTACCAAGGATGACATTATAGTAACTATTCCTTTTCTTCTTCTCCTTTCTTTTGCTCTGCTCCCCTATTGGATTTATAATGATGCAAATTATCTGACTCGGAAGATCATCAAGTGTTCCTTTTCAAACTCAACTAGTCTCATGCTGAGAGTACGATACTTCACCCAAGATATGTGCATACTTTAGCAGTATTATTCATTCTTTTTCGCGATGTTTAAAAATTCCTTCCTACCTACTATAGAATTCATTTCAACTTCATCGGCATCGTAAAGTAGTCTCTAATATAAACCTTACAATCGAGAGCGGACTAGAGTAATGGATTGTCGAGAAGCACGCCACGTGATCAATGACATAAAAGACTATGTCTTGTCACTTCTTTCCTCCTTATTAGCTCGCACTTCATAGTATAACCTGGAGTCTAAAAATTCCTCTATCAATTTCTTAAAGTCTTTGATAAATGATTACTCTATACCTATTTGACGTCATAGAACCACTTAATCCAAAGGAATATTCTTAATATCAGCTCTGATAATGACTAACAATCACCTTTCTTAGTACTATGATCGTGAAATCCTTCATTATCAACAAACAGTTAGTACCTACTAACAATCTTCACTTGCAACATTTAAGTTAGATTATTTCGACCATGCTTTTAACCGGCCATGTTGTTGGTAAACTTCTGAGTGCCAGAATAAGTAGGAGATAAGACCTTGTTCTAAAATCCTGATTCCCTAGAGATAAAGGATCAAGTGCCAGAGATATTCGTCGAGAAAAACTAACCTTCGAGCTTTCAAAACAAAAATCCGAATTTACAACTTTTGTGAATTCCCGATTTCCACTCACCCTCTGCTCAAGATTTATTCTCTATAAAATTCTTGGTCTGACAAGTGGCGCTACTCCCACTAAACCCACTATCATGACCTTTGTCGTTGAAAACACATGATTGTCGAAGTGGACAACCTTGAAACCTTGTAAGTCATCTCTACCCCGAAAGCTCTACTATTTGGGTAATATATTCGTGATACGAGGACGAAGATCGTAAAGTTAGATTACAATCTCAAAGTTATATAATGAGTTATTAGAGCGGTAGCTAGCTTCCTTTTTACTAACGAGCACCTTAATAAAGTTCTAAACTTGTTCAAGTCGATGTTGTTGATAATAATGAAGAATTCATGGGGGAAGACTCATGGTTGAGTTTAAAGGATGGTATTGCTCCAAAGGAGATATTAAGAAGTCTAGAAGATCAGCTACAAGAAATCTCATGTGAGTAAATCACTTAACTACCACGAAGTGATAAACATGCAGTGGATAGAAGACAAAGAAGACCTGCACGGCAAGCACCGGTCATAAGTGTTAATAACTTCCCCTCTTAACTTTTTTAAATTTTTCTAAAGTAATTCTCAAATGCCATACCCTAGAAAACTCCGTACCTTAGAAAATTCAAGCTAAAAGTCTTACTTTCATATCTCATTGGAATAATCAATATGCTTATAAGGAATTAGGGTCTAAATGGAGTTACTTCCTGTAAGGCCCCGTTCCCGGGCACCTCACAGTTGGTCATTCATTGCACATAAAATATATATTTACAATTAACTTAATAAAATCATGCAGCGGAAACTTCCAATAAACTTTCAATTTACTATATATGCTTTTGCCAGTTAATACAACGTTCGTCGACAACAATACATATTGTTGCATTACAAAACATTACGATCGTTGCAACGGAAACATTAAAACAGAGACATCTCATTTCATCATAAAAAGTTTTACAAAAGATTACATCGTTACTAATTACAAAAGGGTCATAAACAGTGACATCTAGTACAAGTATATTAAAAACTAAATTTAAAGAAGATTCCTTAAGTAATCCCGTTTATCAGGATCCTTAAGGAAGATTCCTTAAGTAATCCCTTTTATGGGGATCCTCAAGGAACACTTGGCACTTGCATGCAACATAATGTGTTGCATGCATTATGAGCACGCAACCCATTGCATGGCAGCATTATCAAAAGGAGAATGCCATCCGAAAAGAGCTGAGTAGTCGCCTCGTGCCATCCCCAGCAACACTATCTGCCAACTGGAAACACATAAAAAGTCAGCGTTGCTGAGTGAGTTCTAGTTTATATAATAAACATATTAA
>BJCO01363094.1:0-17837 GCA_018326465.1 Flaveria floridana
TGCACGCAACACATTATGTTGTATGCCATTATAAGATTTCTTGAGGATTCCCATAAACGGGATTACTTAAAAAATCTTCTTTATAATGTAAAAATTTTATATTGTTATATTAGAGGTCACCGTTTATGACCCTATGATTGCTGAGGATTCGAATAAACGAGATTACTTAAGTAATCTCAGGTTTCATATGCTTCAGCGGCAATCATAGTAAAGTTAGGCAATGTAAAGAAAGCTTGTATTTTGTAGTCAAGTCAACGATGAAATGCACTGTAAAAGCTTTTATGATGAAATGAGAATGTATATTTTATTAATTCCGCTGCGTTATTTTACTAAGTATATGTTGTAGTGCGATGAATGACCGACCGTGAGGCGCCCGGGAGCGGGGCCTTACAGGTGATTTCAGGGCTGAAAAAGAAACTGATTTCAGTAGGTTAGCTAGATGAACAAGGACTGGAAGTAAGGTTTGGTGGTCATAAATAGAGAGTGATAAATTGTAATTTGGTTATTTCTCATGGTATAAAGTGTGGGTCATTGTATATGGTTAAGGTACATTATGAGGGATGTATGACTGTCCTGCTTAAGCATGACAAAATCTGGTTAGCTAAATCTGGTGCTAAGAGAGTTCATTTTTTAAACGTGAAGTCTAGAGCATGGATGTTAGGTGAATGAGTTCAAAAGTCTAAACCATTTAGGGGATTCCGTGACACTGGAAGCACGATATGTGTTTCAAGTATAGTTACAAAGAACCGTTGGGTTTTAGTGACTACGGCTGAAATATTCTCTCCTGGTGATTGTTTGCTGAATTTGGAGAGTGATGGTGATCCTGAGTGTATCTTTGAATCTAGTGGAATGTTCAAACCGGTTAAGATGGAGGATGAGTCATTGGCGGGACTAGCCACGACTGAGTTGGAGCTCGGGGGAGCTTCAACTAGCCCTCGTGGTACTTGATGATAAGGGGCCATTGCAACTAGGAGATGTGATGGAGTCTTAGCTTATTCTTTGGGAACTAGAGGCTTGAAAGACTTGTCTAAAAATTACTGAAGTTACTAGATGGATGGGTTGCTTTGTACTTGAATGGTGGGCTAGAATTTATCGCAAAGCCTTCATGTGAGAGATTGTTAGGTTCGTGAAAGCTTTGGGCTTGGACCCATGTTTAGTTTTCTTGTTTACTAAGTTGTTAACCCTAATTAGTCTCTATATATACCATATAATGTATTTGCAATCTTTGTACTAAGCAAATAAATAAAACTCTAGTTTCAGCCGGTGGACGTAGGTCAACCAAAACGTTTTGTAAGGCCCCGTTTCCGAGACGCTTACAGTTGGACAATTATTGCATTATTACATAAAATAATACATATTTTATGAAATAAGCAGCAGAAGTAAGTTAACAAAAACCATTCATTTCATTTATGATTACTGTTGTTAAGCAATACATTGTTGTTCATCAGTTACAAAAAAGATTGTTTAATTGCATTACAAAACAACAATATCATCAAAATATGAAAGAATGTCAGTCTTGACCCGTCGAGTAGCTTCACCCTCGTGTCATCCTCAGCATCGTTACCTGCCAACTGAAAATGCATAAAAGTCAGCGTTGTTGAGTGAATACTTTGTACAGTTCATATAAGAAATTACTCTTTCTTAACAAAAATACTTTCTTTACTTTCGTAAGTGAGCATCAATCATACATACAACAAGGTATAACTTCATTCATTATCGTATGCATTCGTTCGTTTCGTACTCTTTTTATTATCTTTCACTTTCATCCGGACCAATGTGCAATACCCTAAACATTGTGCATGAAGCTGATACTGGGCCTGTCGTCTATAAATAGACCACAAACATTGTACACAAAGCTGACCCATTCACCTAGTGTATGCTACAAGGGTTCCGTCAATCTCAATGATTGATCCTGTGTGCATCCTTCGGGTTAGCTAAACCGTACATAGTTGAGCTAACGATAATATGGTCATGCACCTCCATTCATTTGCTTACAAGACTTTCATTCATTCTTTTATGTTCCACTTCTTTTTATCATTAATCTTCCACTTTTTATTAATGATCATACTTTACGTTTATGATCGTAAACACACCACGTAAAGTCACACAATAATAAGTAATATGGAACATACGAACAGACCATAAACATGCATAATATAAACAATTATAACCCTTAAGTCAAACTAGGGTCAAACCCTAATAATTCTGTTTACCCTAAATTTTCAGGAAAATTTTCTAAACGTTGGGCGTTTTAGCACTAGCAGGCGCATGAGGTCTGTTTAGGCATTTTTCAACTGCGGGTGTATGGTCTTAGTTAGGCGTTTCAACACTTAGGCACATGAGCCAATTCGGGCGCATGAGCACTATTTGGGCGCATGGGGTATATTAGGCGTCTGAACCTAACACTTAGGCACATGAGCTACTGTTCAGGCGCATGAACTTACACTTAGAATTTCTAAGGCAATAGTTAGGCGCATGGGGTACTATATAGGTGCGTGGGAGTACTGTTTAGGCACATGAGCCCATATTTAGTAGTTTCAAGCCATATTTTGGGCGCATGACCCCACTTAGAGTTTTTTTTAAGGCAGTTATCAGGCGCATGGGCCCTGTTTAGGCGCATGACCACCTACGTACATGTTTCTAAGTTATTTTTCAGTCTCAAACATCATTCTAACCTATTCTAAGCTTGTCACTACCATTCTAAGCACTAACAAAGCATAAACAACCATACACATCAACATACATGCATAAATACTTACGGGCATGCATACAACTTTGTAAAAATAATTTATATGCATTTTTAGCCTCAAATAATTTATAAAACATGTAAAAGACGGGGTCTAGAACTCACCTAATGCAGTCTTCAAGTAATACTACTCCAAACTTGAAGTTACTAAAAGTTCAAATGCCTAAAACAAACCAAAACAAGCATCCAAACACATAGAACACTTATAAATCGACTCCAAGTTCGAAAACCCAACAAAACCGACCAAAAACACTTAAGACACCTACCAATTTTGCAAATTTCAGACATTTCTTCTTTCAAAACCGAGAGAAAACTTATCTTCTTCTTCTTCTCCTTTTTTAGTCGACTGATGGGTTGTAAAAGCAGGTTGCATGGGCGGTCATACTTAAAGTAATAATAAGATATTAAATTTTGTCCTTTTGCACTTTAGCCCCTTCACTTTGGCTTCTTTTCTTTTCTTTTCACGATACTTCCTTTTCTGTTTCTTATTATTTTTTTCTTTCTTTTATTTTTGAAAAAATTTACGGGTGTTACACGTTTAATTCTTGTGTCGTTTATATTCTGTTTCTACGTGATAATCATTTGTGCTTATTCATGTGTTAGTTCCGCTGGCCCATTTGATTCTTAACAGTTCATGAGTATTTAACGTGAAGCAGCATAATCCAATGATAAATAAAGTAATCTTAATTATGAATAAAATAATCACAATCAAAATAAAGTTTTAATAGCTTGTATGAGGCAGAAAAATAAAAGGCAGTTACCTAATATCTCCAATAATCACTTAAACCTGCATTATCAGCCATGCAAGTTGTTAATTTCAATCACATTATAAGCAAAATATATATACCTTTAGGACTCCTCTATATGGTCTTTTCGGTCCAACGCATGTTAAATTTCATATTCATATTGATTGCCCATATATGAAGCTAGTTTTACACGCATACGCTTCAAATGTTTGATTTTACTAATGCATTGTTTTTCATTTTTAATGCACAATGTTTCATGATTTATCATATCTTTAGCTTTATAACACCATTAGTCAAGCCACTAACAAACAAATTACTCATATATCACAACCAATTGGTGCAATTTGATAATCAATCGATCTTCTGTGGCACTACTTGGAATCTACATAAGAAACCTAATAGGCAATTTATGCATATGAACTGATGAATCTAACCCATTATATTTCAGAATTAAGCAGATCAATTTTCATCTTCCTTAATCGGATTAAGCAAACTTTTCATAATTTAATTTGACCTTAATTTTGCACAGTCATACACAAACTCCGAATCATTAATTAAAACACAAAGCTATGATGTAAATAAGAACTATAGCCCAAAGCATAAGAGCTTTTAGATTCTTAATGATATCAAAAATAAGATGTATAAATTCATATTTGGTATGCTTATATCCTTAGACAACATCTTAGGTAAAGACAGGGTCATCTTAACGTTTTTTGAGGCATAAAGCGAACAAAAAATACGAGGCCCTCAAAATAATATAGATATAAATTATAAATTCTCATCCTTTATCCGGGATTGGGATCATCAATAATAAACTAATAAGTTTACAATTGGATTTGGTTTGATATTGTTATAAATTCTAATTTTAAACAACCTACAATCCTAGTTATAATATGCAGTGTTACTAGTGTAAACAATTCCTAGTTATAATATGCAATGTTACTAGTGTAAACTAATCAGATTCAGATAATCAAATAAACTAATCTAAAAATAGAACACTAATAATCAATTCAAATACAAAACAATTAACCAAATCAGAAATCAGAAACAAATCTAGAAATCACTTGAATCAAAAACTAGAAAACTAACCCGGTGATTAAAGAGAGAGTAAGAGAAGCAGGTTCGTAATCATAGAATCACAAATCGATACCATTGTCAATAACCCTTCAGGAATCTAGCCTTCTTAATACCAATATCAAGAATTCAAGATTCAAGTTAACCACAGAGGCACAGAGGCTATAGCGGCAGTTGACAGAGCCACAGAATTACAACTCACAAATCAATAGAACATCCAGTTAACCTTAAAATCACAAACCAATACACAACTCACAACCCTTCTGGCCTTCTTAATTAGTTAATGGCAATATCCAAAGTAGTAAATCGTAGTTTCGCAAGTTGAATAGTTGATTTGTAGGTTAAATTGAAAGGGGCAACTGGGTGAGTGAGGATTTATTCAACACTTTGAATATAATATTACCGTTATTAATCTTGAAATGCCGCAGCTGTTGAAAGGGCGACTGCTAGTGCTACTCGCAGCAATGCTTGAAGGCTGAAGCATGAATGCATGATGATTACCGAGAAAACTTGAATGCTTGATGATCTCGAAGAGTGGAAACTTAAAAGTCGCAGTCGTAGGGGTGTGAAGAGTCGGATTTGGATCAAGGAAGGGACTAAACAAAGTATCGACTGTTGATCAAGATGGAGCCTGGAGGAAGCCGCTTTCAGCTTTCTAGGGCTGTAAAAATCATGTGGGCCTGAGATTTGAGGCTACATATACTATTGGACCATTAAAATTGGAGGCCCAAAGCCCTAGCGTGGGCCAACTATACCATTGGGCCGACCCTACATAAAGCTTTCATGTAGTAGAAACAATCAAAGTAAAAGATAGAAATGATAAACTCAAAAGGGCGTACCCGGTGCATGAAGCTCCCGCTTTGCGTAGGGTCCGGGGAGGGGCCGGATCGCGAAGCGATCTGATGTACGCAACCTTTCCTTGCACAATTTTATGCAAGAGGCTGTTTCCACGGCTAGAACCCATGACCTCAAGGTCACAAAGCAGCAACCTTACCAGTTGCTCCAAGGTCCGCCCTCAGAAATGATAAACTCAATGAAGCGATAAAACCCATTGATCATTAAGCTAACTCTCACCTACCTTTATGGAAGCTATAAAGCGCAAATCCTAGCCCAATAAAGGCGAAACCACCGTCTAAAGCATGCAGCGCCATCATCACACCCGCTACTTCTGAAACGTTATTGTGCGAAACCCTAGTTGGTGGGCTTCATCTCCATCTTCCTCTCTCACATGTCAAAAGAAACTGTTGGCATACCGCGATGAGGGATGCCTGCATCGACAAAATAAAAGGAAAGGAAACATCATTGATGTTCTCTTTCTCTAGTGGTGGAGTGTCTTTTTAATTACTTGTAGAATGTTCATATTACAGGTTTGGTTTCAAATTTTAAAAAATTATAGGAATGATATTAACTACTTATGAAATTCTAACACTAGTGGTCATTTCAATTGATGATCGTTAAATTTTCTAGGTTAAGTGGTTGTAAAATCTCTTAAACACCCTTGAACAAAAACCAAAAACATATAATAAATTTAAAAATAGGACCCATATTCTTTAAATATTTTAAAACTTATTATTTTAAACCCCCTTTCGTTTGTGAACCCAACCACCACCCTCCTACATCCACCCCCATCACCAACACCATTACACTCCATCGCATTATCATCTTCATCATTCCATCTACATCATCACCATCATCATTTCATCTACATCACTATCATCATCACACCACCATACCACCACCAACGGTAGAGATGGGCAAATGGTTTTTTTGCCAAACCGGTTCAGGTTGGGTATCGAACCGCTTTGTGGTGGAGGTGATACATACAGCCTTTTTTTCCAGAATGGTTCGTTTTAGGAACCGTTTTAATAAGAAACACCCCGGCCTATAAAAAGGACCGGTTCCTAAACCAGACCGGGTTTTTCATTTTTAAATCAAAAACAAAATCATTAAAGAATAGCTAAGTTTTTTTTCAATACATAAAGTTAACCATTATATTAAAATACATAAAATTAAAAACATACAAACACTATAAACAAATAAAAATTCTAGTTTTTATTTTCAAACCGATTTTGATACTTTTATTCCTTTCCCCTGAATCGAGTTATTTTGTAGGTAATTATCATGTACCTTCATCATCGGTCATTGCGAGTGTCAATACACTATCTACCTTGTCCTTGTATAATTCGACTTCATATTTCAATTATTCTTCATGTGATCATTTGTCTTGCATTTTTTCTACGACATCTAAATAATCTTTCAAGTAAATAAACATTTCAATCGCTTGAGCAGTGAGTCTAGTTTTTCGTATTAATATAATCCTACCACTAATAGAAAAAACAGATTTTGAAACTTTTACGGAAGTTTGAACAGTTAGTAAATCTTAGGTCATGGAGGATAGGATGTGAAATTGATATTCTTTATCTTTCCAACAATCCAACAAGTCAAAAAAATTAAAGTCTTCTAAGATCATGGTTGATAAAAAGTTCATCCCACCATAACTCTCGAGTTTGCTACTCGAGGTGTTACACCGTTAACGTTTATTAGATTCATCCGTTAAAGTATTATACAGAGCAAACATTAGATCATTTGAACTTTTTGTATGTGTCGCATGTCTTATTGATTCATGAATGTTTGATATTTCATCATATTTTACTAAATAAACATCAAACATATTTGATAAATGTTTGTTAAAATTAACTTTAAAATTTGACCATAAAATAAGTCTTCTTTATCTAAACTCAAATCAAAACTAATTTTATAAAGTCAAGTTTCAACCTCTGACATATTTATGCAAGGTCTTTAAGCCAATGCCACAAGTAATAATCGGAGGTAATATTTAAAGATGCATCTAAAGTTTTTCTTTCATTAGTGATATCATATCTGAATAAGGTATACCTTTAAATGACATCTCTTTTAATTTTAAAGACACTAAGTCTATTTGGTGAAGTACCAATGTACTCGTTGGATAATAAACTCTAAAATACAAATACCTATGGTGTTAAAAACATAAAACATTTAGCTTATATATTTAATAGTAGCCCAACTCGATGGAAGGTAAGACAAAGCCTTCCCACATCACACTAAGTTATATTATGAAAGGCTGGTAACTTTCTTTTGGCTTAATTGCCTTTTCAAATATGTTATAAGTTGAATTCTATCTTGTAAGTACATCCCAGTTCGGATATAAACATTTGAAATTTGTGTATTTACAAAACTTACGATACTTACCGTATCTTTGGTTGTTGCTAAAAATATAACTTAATATTCTTCCAAAAACGTCTTTTGTTCCAAGTTTATGATGTGCGTAATATATCGACTATGAAAGAAGACACCATCACAGATTGATTTGTATTTTAATTTTTAAGTTTTGTATCCTAAGGGTATTTACTGAGAATTATTAAAAGATATTCACAAAACTTTGTTTTCCAATTTATACATTTTAATAACTTTATCAATAATATAAAATATATTTTCACCGATGTATGGATAATCAAACAATTCAAATGTAGTTATAAGTTTCATTATTTTTCATGAATGGTTCTACCCAATAGGCGATGAGATTAAGGTAAAAGTCCGGTGAACTGTGTGGAGTCGACTAAACATCACTAGTTGAGTTACACCGGCTTGTAAGTTTTTAAAATAAGTAAGTATTTCATTTTTAGCCTTTTCACATTATTAAACATTCCCTTCTAAGTGTAGCTCGACTTGCATGTATGTAACACAGTTGTAGAGTTCGTTGAATTAGCATAGTCGAACGTTTGTAATTAAAGTGCTTGAACGTTGTTATTAATTTGTCATTTGCTCTCGAAGCGCATCGACTTCGTAAGTTCATAAATTGCTTTCATTTATCATTAAAGTTTGACCTCGATTCGGTTTCCCTTTCAACGCTTTACAATATTTCATTTGGATGTGTTTCTTCAAAATAGAATTCGCATTCTTTGAAAAAATTGAAACACGACTAGCAACGAGCATTGTTCGGACCCATTAACATCTCTCACAAAGCATAGTTCCACCAAATCTATTAGTTCTTTTTCGTAGGGATAACCCGAACAACCACAATTTGAAAAGATGCATCATAACCAAATAAAGATTGAACACTATACGAAACCATTTCGAGAGTTCTTTTAAATTGAAGAAACTAGAGATTTAAGAGTATAGAGAGCATTTTTAATTGTTGTAAATTAATTAAAATGTCCACCACATATTTATAGTAGCTAATGGAGGTCAAATGAAGTGAAATAAAGACAAAAAACGGCTAAAAAGAGGCTCAAACGATCAAAAAAGGGTGATATAGCTGTTACTAAAGTTTAGTTTTTTGAAAATCAGTTTAAACTAGTTTGGACATCGGTTCCATATAAACCGGCTAATTAGTTTGAAATTGGTTTCAAATTAGAACCGGTTTGTAAACTGGTTTTACAAAGCGGGATGCTGAGTTGGTTAGAGAACCAAAATTTCGGAACGGTTTGAAACGAGTTTAACCCAAACTAATTTGTCATGTACTCCTTGATTAGATTATAAACCACTTTGGATTCCCAAATCGATATTTTTTCCCACCACTAACTCAAAGCTCACTAGATCAAAACAAAATTTAAACTCTTCCTATGTGGCCATGCTCACCATCATCACATCTAACCACTGTCACCATCAAGCACCATCGCCATTGGACGGAACCTTCAGTCAATAACCTCTATTTACTTCATCGTCAAAATAACGATGTTCAATGATAGTCTCACTCGAAACCTTAATCGGAATGACCATTTTCTATGAGAGCCTCAGCCGAAACCTCCATTTACTTCATCGTCGCTTTATTTTATTTCCGATTTCCAAGTTTTGATTTTAAGTTAACATCGGGGATGTTGATTTATTAGATAGGATCGACCATGAATAACAACGATTTTGATATTTTTCTTTCCAGTTAGAAATGTGTGGATTTGAAGGGATCTGTGTACGTTGGAGTCCTAGTGATCATCGTGATGGCATTAAAGTAACAATAAGTTAAGTGAAATTGTATCATAATTATGATAATGATAATTAATAATAGGGGTATAATGATCATTTAAAAATTCTAACAGTTAAAGTTAACAACCATTCACTACAAGGGCCACCTTCATTTTAAGGCTATGGCATCCTAAGGTGCTAGTGTTACGATTTGACAAGCTGGTTGAGACATGCTTGTAATTTTCTTAAATTTTGAGACCAAACATGTAATATAAACATTTCTTGTGGACCGTTCGTGTAATAATTTTTTTTTACAATATTATATTAAATTTTGTACAAACATCTTTTCATGTATAAGGTAAAACGACAATAATTTAAGCGTTAAAGGGAAACTTTAAAAATTATTATAATATTATGTTAAAGCGATAAATACTTGACTCTACATTTAAATTATAAGCTTAATTAGTTTTTTTTATATATTTTTTAGAATGGTCAACTCATCTAATCTTCCTTCTCTTAAAATTTTAAATAAATGTCCACCATAAAACTAGAACCCTCATACATTTGGAAAGAAACGTTTTAATATAAATTCAAAGTGAGTGTTTACAAACTTAAGAATATTTTTACAAATGGTTAGTACGAGTTCATATTTAAAAATATATTAAATGATCAACAATACCTAGACTATTTCACCAAACTTGACGCAATGATATACTTCTTGTAACAGATAATTTGATGATGATAAATATTTTATAATCATCTTTTGTTCTAACCATTCAATTTAAAATTTGATTTAACTCGTATAATAAATGAGTTTCTAATCTAATTAAATATAATCACGGTAGGTTTTTACACGTTACAGAAAAACAATGTAGAGTAAATTACATTAATGTTTCCCATGGTTTTGTCAAAAGTAAATATTTGGTCCTCAAAGTTTAAAGATTATGAATACAATCTTTAACGTTTCTTTAGTATCATATACAAAGTTTAAAATATACATTACATGGATGATTGTTGTATGTAAAATGGTATTTTAATACTTTGCATATCACTAAGTGTTAACTAACAGATCTAGGAATCACTAATAATAAAAAAGATAAGAAGTTTGAAATTATATTTGAAAATTTTAAAACCAAACTTAAAATATTCATAAAATTATTGAACCACCCTTGTAATTTACTCAAAAAATTATGAAGTTACTATCCTATATAAGGTATTATATGACTAGGACATAGTGGATATTTTTTGGATTATGATTTATCATTTCCATCTTTAGGTCAACTATTAATCTCACGCCTCCATTACTAGGCCAACTATTACCCTCACGCCTCTATTACACTTTTTTTTAACTGGCATGTCGTTTATCGGCCAATAATTCAAAAACATAAGAGATAGACGTTAGGATTACATATTTAATTCACACATTTAGGAGTGAAGTTGGGTCTAATGATAATGTTTACGAAGTTAAAAATGGTGTAGTTATCCTTGAGATCAAGGGTCTAAATCATGTTTAACACGAGTTGGTGTAATTTAATTGTAGCATAGTCAGAATCAGAGTAACATTCTCGGTTACAAAAAAGTCATGCCTCCGTTATATGTCATATTCTACGTGCATAAATATAAGTATTTAACTTGCATAATACAATACACAAATCATTAAAGGCCTAAGCGAATTAAAGATGTACTTGAATTTAAGTTCCATCTACCTATTTATTAAGGGTTCTAATGGGGACACCGCAGGGGTTTTTGGGGGCACCAGACCTAAAGGTCACGGTTAGGCCTAAACGTGAAGGTTTGCACTCTAACCGTGCCCGCAAGGCCTTACCGTCACAGTTTCTGAGTCACGGTTCACTGTCATTCGACACCACGTGACAACAAAACGACAAAAGGACACTGATAAAGAGAAAATACCCGTCATGGTTTGCCCTAACCGTGACCTTTAGGGTACCTGGTCACTATTGATGTTGACAAAAGGCTCCGGGAATCTCGTGTCTACCACTGTGAACCGTCACGGTTAGGCGAAACAGTGACGGTTTCTCATCCAGATTTTCAACATAAATAGCCTTCATGATTTCATGCAAAACAGTCACTTTGCGTCAATTTTTTCAACATAAATATCATTCAGATTTTCAACATAAATAGCCTTCATCGTTCCAAAAACACGTTAATTTGAAAACAATGTCGGGTTCGGGAGATCATTATCAAAAGCCAAAGCTTTCAGATTTGAATGAGGAGCCACATATCGAAGATTCGAACCAGGTTGAAGTAGTATCTATTTCATTATAACTTCTTATTTGAAATATCTAACCATTACATTTTTTAGGAATATTACATATACGGGAGTGACCCTCCGTGGGGGTGGGGGGAGGAAACCAACCCGTCGAACATATTTGTTGAGGAGGCGTACAAATCATTATTTGGATTGACGGGTTACAGTGAAGGGTACAGACATCCCCCTTACCATTCTTACGGACATGCCCCAAACACGTACCATTCACAAACAGAGCGGTATTACAGACATCCCCCGTACCAGTCAGAACTATAAATTACACATGTGTCGGATACTTTTAATGGGAATGACACAGATAAGAGTGATGGTTCGGTTAACCTCAAAGAAAACGATGGGGACACCGCAGAGCACGATGGGGATGAGGATCAGATAAGAAAGGTTGCGGTTTCTTATAAAACCAATAAAGTACGAAACGTTTTCATTATTTTGTTTATATTATGTGACAACCCTAAAGATTGAGGTTAGATAAACTTTAAGATTTTTTTACGTGTTAACTATTATGTGACTAACTTGTTATGATTTGTATATTTATATTTCATGTGTGTGTGTATGATGTACGTATGCATGCTTGCATGCATGTGAATTATGTATACATGGACATATTTTTACATGTGCATGTATAAATTATGTTACCAAATGATGTTTAAACCAAAATACATTATCATTATAAGATCTAATGTACCAAGTTACAACTCAAAACAAATCCAATGAAACATCAAAGGGACTCTAACATCAAAACAAAACTAATCAAACCTTAAAACATAAACCTCAACATAAGCATCACCCAATTTCGGTTCATTAGAATAACATAACCCCCTAACTAAACCTTAAACTTGGTCATTAGCAATCTAATCAACCAAGACACCTAGCCACACCCCCTGACCACCACCTATCCACTAAAACACCAAGCTTGTTTAGAAATTTGACACCTAAACACCTAAGTCTAGCCCATTCATCAGCCTAGAACTAGATATCATGATTGTTTTCAAACTCCTCAGCCGAAAATCCATTTAAAATACAAACCAATCATCACCACTTCACCACAATACCATCACCACCTTCACCTTCGGTTTTTATATCAACCACCACAAACCGTCATCTTCAACACCCTTGGGCTCTCGGTATTGTTCACAAACATATCCATCATGAACCACCACAAACCATCACAACCTACACCTGTAAACACTCTCTTTCTCTCTCGATTACCATCAAAACACCACACCAAGATCACCATAAACCACCACCTTTCACTCTCACCCTCTTATCTCTTACAACCACCTTCACCACCCGTAATCACCACCACCTTGGATACTATCTTCAAGATTTTGATCAAGCTCCCAAAATTTACACCACGACCGGTTCAAAAAGAAGTTAGAAGTTATCCATCAACTTTCTTCACCCTCCCCTAATCAAGGTTTTATTTTCTAACAAACTAATATATATATATATATATGCTCTAACAAACACATATAACCAACCCTTTTGGTTAAACATTCAAGTTCTTCACAAAACTTTACAAAACACTTTAAAAATTAGTAAGAAAGGTTTAAAATCTGAAACATATGATAAACTTTGAAATCAAACAAAAAGATTATAAATAAAGGGTTGAAATCATGTGTATGTTGATAAATTCGATTTATTACTTAAACGAATGAGATTGTGGGAATAAACATTGAAGATTTGTTAGAAAATTTATGAAATAACAATCTGCAAAATTTGATGTAAATATAATAAGTAAAATAATTCATACAAATTATTTAAAGTAAAAGAAAGGAAATAATCAAATAGAAGAACCGAACCCGGTAAAATTATATAAAAATTTTATAATGATTTTCATGTATTACAGAAGCTCCATAATTTAATTCCTTTTTATGACTAAGATATGTATTTTTATATGATCTGTAAAGGAAAAATCGAAAGAAATACTTAAACAGTATGATAAATATCGAAAAATTCACCTAAATTATGATGTTTTGAACCCAACAGAATTTATAAGTTTCATGTATAGATATTCTTGCTAAATTTTTGGATTATTGGAAAAATTACAGAAAAATACCTACTGTGAAATAAGTATCAGAAAAATTATAAGGTAATATAACTTATTGGAAAAATATTTTGGAAAAATTTGGGAATTTATGGATGACAGTAGCTATTTTGATGATTTATGATAAGTTTGTAATAATTTTAACAAATTATCTAAAATAAATTGGAAGTTGGAATTTTTACATGATTAGTGATATTATTTGATGATGTTACTGTTAAACTTTTTGAAAATTTTAAGTAATCATAGTACTATATTAAATTTCCATCTGAGGTGCTGAAAAGTTTAAAGAAAAATTTCGTTTCTAACTTATAATTAATTTTATAGGTTAATCGCTGAAATCAAGGTGAGACTCATAGTCCCATTTTTATTCTTATAAGCCTTTTGGGGAAAAAGCATACTGTTTTTATGATTGATGCAATTTTTGAGATTTACTGTCATTTATGTTACAACCATTAATTCGGATGTGGAACCGTTGGATAATATAGGTAGCGCTACTTAGGAAAATATTTCCTACACCAACAGGATGAGTGTTGTGATACTATATTATCTAATTTTATGAATTATATTATGACAGTTATGAATCATCTGATTACTAAATAAGGTTTGGTTGTATTTGATGCATCAAAAATATTTTGTTTGGAATTAAACCTATGATCTCACCAACTTTCGGTTGCCTGTTTTGAGTATGCTTTTTCAGGTAATCATAACTAACAATATAGAGTTCTCTTTTGATGTTTATAATGGCTGGGGGGAAGTGGTGGGAAGAGTTTGTGTGAACTTGACTGTTAACATCTATGATTTCAGTGTTACGGTGGATGCTCATTTCCATCGACTCTGAAGATGTAGTAGTTAAATAATATGTCTGTAATAGGATTATGTCAAATTTTGATTACTTATATATGATGTAATCCTAACTTAAGCTATCTTGGGATAAATTAATGTATTATTTTATGTTATGATGTGTTTTGATGTGTTAAAGTTTACTTCTTCTATTCGATGCGTTCTGAACAAGCAAGTCACATCCAAAATGCTTCACGCTTCTGCCGTGATGTGACATATTATTTATTTATTTGTATTATATATTGTTTTTTATGTCAGGCTTTATAACTTGTTCAGTATTTTGATTCTCGTGAGGACTTGGAGAAGAGGGCTAAAATGAGAGGACGAAAGCATGGGTGCGTCATTGTGGTGGGTCGGTCATGAAAAAAAGACGTGGAACTCTTATGCAATCATAGTGATGAACCTAAATTCACTGGCACAAGTAGGCGTACTGGGAGCATAAAGAAATGATACCCCTTCAAACTCGTAGGGAAGTACGTAGGAATGAGTGACACTTGGATGTTGGATGTGAGAAACGAGGCACACAACCACGATCCTATTGTGTACGAGGAGGGTCACGCACATCTTAGGAAGATGATCGCTGAATAAATTGATCTTGTCGAGAAGTTACACAGGCAGCAGGTGCGACCATGACACATCCATTCAGCCGTGAGGGAGCAGTTTCCCGACAGCGCCTGTGTTGCTCAGGACATATATAATCTGACATCGAAGTTCAGGGCTGAGAGAAAAAAGGCATGACACCCATGCATGAACTTAAAAACCTGCTAGAATATAAAGAGTTCATGTATGAAACATGGAAGAATCCAACTACTAAGGTCGTGGAAAATGTTTTCTTTTATCATCCTACTTCGTACAAAATATGGTGCGCATTCCTGCACGTGATATTGATATACACGACATACAAGACCAACATGTGCAGCATTCCGTTTGTTCAGGTTATTGGCGTTACGTCGACGTCATAGTCGTTTTGTATTACGCACGCAATTGTATCGAGGGAACGGCAAGACAACTTCACATGGGTCTTGGAGCGGATCAGAGATATGCTCGATGGGTGTGTGGAGCCCCGTGTTATTGTCACAGACATGGACCTGACCCTGATGAGCGTGTGTGACACAGTGTTCCCGAGTTACTAAAAACCTATGCAGGTGGCACGTTAGGGTGAATACCAAGAGACGGTGGAACATCCTTTATAAAACGACATGTAAAAGGATTTTCCATACTGGTGGAAGACCATGTGTTCGTCTCCCACAGAGACATTATACGATTACAATTGCATGAAGATGGAAGAAAAGTTAATGAAGATGGTAAACATGGTAAGAATTTCATAATTATTATTACTCTGATAATCTATTTGTTCATTTTATAAAATTTGTTATTTCTTTCAGAGATAAAGGAATATATTTGGAATAATTGGTTGGTGCCGTACAAAGAGAAAATTGTTACTTGTTGGATGTACGACTGTCTCAACTTTGGTAAATATACAACTAATAGAGTTGAGGGCCAACACGCTAAATTCAAGAGTTACCTCACAGGGACCAATAATACATTGCACACACTTGTCGGTTATGTTTGTGACCTCGTGCGTGGCTAGGAGATTAAAATTTGTAAAACATTCGAGGTGTCCCGTGTGAAGATTAAAAAAAACCATCGACTGCAATTATTTTCAAAATTGCATTATAAAGTATTTATTTTTTGCATTAGCCTCCTTGAATCAGAGTTGATAAAAATGAAAATGATTCAGGGGTCTAGGGGTTTATATGGATACTAGTTGTCCATGTCCATAGGCTTGCCATGTGCTTGTCGTTTGTAGATATACATTCGGGAAGGTTATATATAATTGAAATATATTTTTTTTACAATTGTCACTTATGCATATTTTTTACTAATAATTTAACCTTTAAATCCAGGCATAAGTATTCCACTCGATGCGGTAGATCCATACTGGAGGAAGCTTGATTTCGAGCCAGCGTACGTTGCACCGTCTGAACCCGACTATGATGAGAAATTTGATGACTTGAAACAAAAGGTCATGTCATCTCCCAATATTCAAGTAAAAAAATTGTTTAAGAAATTGTACGACTCTTTGTTTTCAAGCAAGTTAAAACTTAAAGAGCCTGAGGTACGACATGACGGACGTGGTCGTCCAAATCTTAAGGAGTAACAAAGAAGAGCAGACTCCAATACATCACAGTATGAGGCTGCTAGACATAGCTCGTATATTTCCTCATAACAAACTATGCCTGACCAGATAAGGCATAGCTCCTATATCCCTCAGTTTAAGATGCCCAACGACCGTTCTAATCGGGCATATGCTGCTTCAAATGTATCGATTACAGGAGCTGGCCTAAGGTTTCCTTTAATCTTAAAACCAAAGGATGTGATGAAACTTAAGAAGTTTAACGATCAGATGCCCCAATGGATTCACCGGTACGTTTCGAGTATAAAAGATGTGCGGCCTGATGGTAACTATTGTTTTCAAGCGATCGTGATGGCTATAGAGAACACGCAAAAAGAATGGGAGTGGGTTAGGCGACAAATGTTATTGGAGATGGATAGAAACATGTGGTATTAGCAGAGCAATTTGAATCGTGAGTTGCCTGGTTACTATGATTCTATTCGTCATAATTTAGATTGGTTTGGCATGACTCAACTCGCACTCGATACTCATTAGCTGACCTTTTCGGCCCATGGACTCGTAATTGCAGAAACATTCACTTGTATTGTCCATCTTATTTCTTCATTTGGCAGCCATACATGGTTCTCGATGGGAATAACCACAGAACCATTATTTACCTATCCAGTTGTAGCACTTGCTAATATTAACCAATATCACTTTATATGCATATATGTGACATTTCATATCTTCGTTGATTAATCGTTATTTTCTATTATTTTTTATAAGGACCATTTTTATCAATAATAAAACCATGAGAGTTTATTTTTTATTATTCATGATAACTTGTTAATTTTATTGTTCCATTTATTAAATCATTTAAATAATTCATAATAATTTTATAATTTATAAAATAAATTTTAAAAGGTTATTAATATTTATAAGAATTTAGATATTCAATTAAAATAAATAATCAAATTACAAGTTCTTATGAGATTTATAAAGTCTATAAAGATTTAATAAAAAAAGAAGTTGTTAAATTAAAA
>BJCO01363095.1:0-12610 GCA_018326465.1 Flaveria floridana
TAGCATCGTCTACACCAACACACGTACGAACAACCACCAGTGTTTAAAGACGACGACCGACCGGGGAAAACGAAGCGGCCCCAACAGCCGGCCGCCCAGCTCCTTCGGCAACCACCACCACCAAATGAAACCCACCAGAGCTCCATTCCCCCACAAACCCATTTTATCTCTCTATATAAAACACCAAGATATCACATGTTATTAATATTGTTTGAGAAGGAGGGGCAAAAATAAAAAACTCAAACCTCATGTGGCCAAATAAAGACACTCAACAAACCCACTATTCATTGAACTTGGTTTTTAAACATTATATATATAATAATGCTTTTTTTTACATTTATCATTATTTTTTCTATCTACTTCACTCATAACCATTTTAAAAAATATTAAAAAAATTTATACCAGTTTAAACAGTGTTTCCTTAAAATATAAATTGAACAGTAATATTTTCTATATCTTATATCTTATACTTATAATCATTTATAGTCATACAGTAAAATCTAATGAATAAACTCACTATCAATTTAGGGAACGAGATATAAATACTTTAATAGATTAGTTAGTCGTGACTTTTGTAGTTAAGAAATGAAATCGATGATCTGAGTAAACTTTTTCTTCCTCTACTTTCTTTTCTCCATCTAAATTGACCGTAACACATATCTGTTGGATTTGCGCCATCAAAAGTTAAATTAGTATAATTAGGAGTCAAAGAAGAATGTTAAAAAAAATTTCAAATATAAGAGTCAAACAACCGTACAAAATTAGCACTGACTAATTAGTTATAAACTAGTAATAAGTTCTTGCGTTGCGTCGGAAGGCGTAAAAACTTTGCCAAATAACACAAATGTCACACCACCATCAACAACTACCAACATCGGAAAAACTTGTATTAAAAAAATAAAAACGAAAAGTGTAAAATTAAACGAAAAGTAAACGTAAAACCTTGAACCTCATGTGAAACGTAAAACATTTAAACAACAACTAAGTTGATCTAGGAGCCATACTTTGCGACGGAGCCGTTAAATGGAAAAAATATGCATAACAATGTTGAACCACACGCGAACGTTACAGCGTGTTAACTATCAAAATTTAGACCAAAACGTAAAACGGAAATTTAGAAAAGATAAAAAGTATATGGTACAAAAGTTGAATAGTGAAAAATTATAGAGATTAAATTGTAAAAGATGTAAAAATATTGGGTTTAAAATAAAACTTAAAAGAAATAATATATACAACATTTAATGTTCATGATACAACTATTAATGCAAACTTGAGTTGATGGTTAATATATATTAAATGGTTAAATAACAGTGAAAACAGCCTTGGGGATAAGTTCCTTGATCGAACTAACATTTGTATAGTGATACTAGTTGTGTATAGTATATGTAAATTTAAGGAGAAACACTTGGTTCCTCTAGCGTTTAGCCACTTCATCAACAGGTTAAACTATCACTTCTCTACAAAAGGTTGTAACTATTAACATCATGTGTTTAAATTTGGTTTCTTGTTCATAGAATTAAATCCATGGCAGGAGATTTTGTAAAATGTTCCAAATCTTTGTATGTTATCTTTTTTACAGCGGAAAATGTTATTAAATGACGCCTTAGTCTAGCAAGATGCTACACAACGGTAGAACATAGCAATACATCAAGAGGAGTATTTAGCCCCTTGATCAAGTTCTTAATGAACTTAGTATATCGAATCTTAAAACAAGTAAGAGAAAAATGTTGATTTTCCTCAAACAAGTAGATTTAAAAGAATGATTAATTGAAAATACCACGTCGTTCCTTCTTTGCTAAAGAACCCACCAAGTAGTGAAGACGATAGAACCCAACATTTTTTATTTCATAATAGTACCACTAAATGCATCATACAAATCCAAAGAAACCTCAAGAGTTCGAGATAAAGACCATAGACGATCTGAAACGTTACACAAACCCAATAATGATCGGTATATTCAGGATAATTATTACAAAAAGGATAAAAAGTACTTGAGTCAGTAATATCGGTAGTATTGAATTTAACCCTACTTGGGAACTTGTTGAAAAGTACCCTCCATGCGCAAATGTTTACTTTCCTGTGGATCATATCGAACCAAATCGTGGGATGAGTAGCAAAAGACAACTAATTAATAAGCAATCGTACCCGTTTAACAGAAATTTTTTTCATGTCTTAGCTCACATATCCACAAATCCATATAGTCATTAACATCTTTACCAATAGCTAACATTAGCTCATTAAACTACTCTTTTTCAATCCTCATAATAAGTCTTCTCTAATTCCAACTATAAAAATCCAAACAATGAGAAACATGTCAATCATTTTCAATCTCTAAAGCAATGGACGTGGAAAATAAGAAGCAAGAGATGAACTTCCAATCAAATTATCCTTCTAAAGCAGTGTCAATTCCTCATTTCCCACTTTCCTTGAAATCGTATAAAAAGGAATCACACCCATCTCATCCAAAGCAATGAAACTTCACACATATTAGCTCATACACATTTTCTTTTGCTTCACGCCGCCAATAAGTTTAAATCCTTATGAGACCCATGTAAAGTCTCAACGAGTTTAGCCTAAAGACTATATGGTTCTGTCACCAATCCCCAACACCATTTAAGAATAAGAGCTTTGTTGATCACCTAGAGAGATCCAATTCTAATACCTCTTACATTCTTAGATACCATAACTACATTATAAGCAATCCAATGTGATTTCTTTTTCTCCTCCAACTCTCCTTAGAAAGACGATGCTCAAGCCTTCTAAGGGAAGTTAAAATCAACTTAGGAGCCTTAAATATAGACATATTATAAAATCAAATGACGCTAAGAACCAAAGTTATTAAGATCTCATTTCTAGCCAAAGGCCTTACTAAATCTAATGACTCTCCGAGTTCCCACTGAAAGAAGGTTTGGTTTTCACAAAGCTATTGTCGAAGTGAAGTTATCAAGAACTCATTTCATCCAGAGGTACTATAAATAGCATCTGCCCCCACTAATCTTAAATAAAAAAGCGAGATTACCCTGTTGACATTCGGTCAAAACCACAAACCCTTGAAGATCGAAAGGATCAACCCCTAATATAAACTTGACTTATTTATGTTAATTTGTAATCGGACACACATATAGAATTATTTAAACAAACATACAATTGCTAAAACATTTTCACTAGACCTTTCTTCAATAATAATAGTATCATCCTTGTAGAAAAGCTATGGAAAAGCTGTTTGGACAATCAATAAGTGATTTTCCATCATGTTTAATATCTCATAATCAGCATTTCTTTTCGTCTTTATTCAATAAACCATGATAAAGATTGGAATTCCCATATCATTCTTTTGGCAACTTTGATATAAACCAGTGCCTCATTTCTTTCAGAGTAAATTTCTTACAAGAGTTTCCACTAAAGCCGAGAGACCATTTGCATCAATCCAGGAACATTAAAAGTTAAAAAGAGAAGGATTATAGTCCATGAATAATAGGTCTATGATATGAAATATTAATCTATAATCTCTAATAAAACAATATTATTTTTACCACTTATCATTATCTTAACATATGTTTTTGTCACTTGTCCTTTTTTTCTAGACAACCACATATCAATTTTCCCTCCAAAAGTGTGTTATAGTAATTTATATACTCATATAAATTTCTCCCTCTTATTAAAAATAAATTTTATTAATTATTATGTTTCGCTCTCTTATCTATTTTTAAATCAAACTATCTTTTTTTTAAAATAGATTTTATGAAGGAAATTAAGAATAACATCTTTTAATTAAAATCTAAATAACAAAATACTAAAATTTTATATAATATGAAATTTTCTAAAATATTAAATATTTTTTAAACAAAATATTTTAAAATCATTTTGTTTTAAAAAAACTATAATCAGGTGAAATATTTTAAAACAATCGTATTAAAACAAGCAAAATGATTTCAAATCATATTTTTTTTTAAAAACAAGATTTTTATAAAAAATATTTTTTATAAAAAATCTTAAAACGAATGTTTAAAAATGTAGCTATTTATATAAGAGAGTTAAAAAATGGTATAATCGTTTTATTTTCTTGAACTATTACATATATATAATTTTAATTATATTTTATATTAAAATATTATACTGTAACTATTCATGTTTTTTTACATATATAATTTATAATAAAATTTAATCCGTTTATTTAATGAGTGTTTAGTCTATCTATCTATGTATAAAAAAATTTAAAATAAGCATAAAACAATTATAAATCTCATTATACTTACTTTCTCATTTCTCTATATTATTAATAATGATATTAAATACCAATAATATTACTCATACCATTTTTAAATTAAAAAATATACAAAAAATTTATAAAATACAGAATACAATGAATTTTTTTAAAAAAACATTTTCTTAAAACAATATATTTAAAAATCATAATATTTTTTATAAAATAAAGGTTTAAAAAAATACATTATTGTTTATTTACTAAAAGTAGCTATTTTTATGCACTTATAATCATATTTTATCTTCAAGCATGATTTTATAATGCATAAATTTTTATTAATAATTATTTAATATTTTATTTATTCAATCTGTGTATTACACGGTGACTAATCTAGTATATTAATTTTATAGTCTATTCAATTCCCCCTGATCTCCCGCTAGCACACGCCAAAAGCAAAATAAAAAATTTAAATTCCCCCATAAAGTATGAATAGCCAACGTAATAATTTAACACCATCGTCATCACCCATCCCATTAATAAAACATTTGAAATCAGCCCCCTTTCATTTTGTAGGCCAAACTCTTTTCGTTACTGCCAATAATTATGCCCATGTCTATAAATTTAGACACATCAATCCAATAAAGAAAACCCATTGATCCCTTTGTTACCTATGCAAGACGGGTGATTTTCGGAACAGAAGTCGACTTCCTAATGCCATTTTGAACCCATAGGACTACGAAACCTAACTCCCCCAAATTCGAGAGAAATGAACGAGCTAACAGTATTCTTATTATATTTGTTTTCCTTAAACTCCTTATCAACATATTCATTTTTTTAAATTGTTTCCTCACCATAGTAAGAGACCATTGTGAAAGTTATTTAGCATTCACAACAAATCTCTCCCCTTTTCACCTAAATAGAACCGAAGTTCTATGCTAAACGTTTTTCAAGATCTTTATTGGAAAACAAAATATCACCCCATTGTTTCACCACCTTTCTACAAATTCTCAGTCTAAGCTTAAAATGAAGCGTAGAAATTTCTATCCACACGTCCTCTCATCTAAAAAAGTTGTCATCCAGGTATAAGGTTTTGAATAAAGCCATCATATATGGAGACTTATTAAACTTAGTCAAAGTTTTAAGAGAATGAAACTCAAGAAAGACCCATGATCCATTGATATATCTAATTTTCAAGCCTTCTTGAACACATAAACTAAACAAATTATCATTTCAAAGAATATCCATAATATAACCCCTCAAGAAACATCAATTATCTTGAATTTTCAGCATATCCTCGTCTAAAACATTGATTATAAACCTCATGCTTTGGTCCAATGATCTATTTACGTAATTGTTTACCTTAAGTATAACAGAAGAACTTTTAGATGTGCTTGTAAGTGCATGAACAAAAGTCTTCTTGAAATGCACCGTGTGATTGTTTGAAGATTGCCTGTCAATCCTTTTCATCTCAATGATAAATGAAGCAGATTTCTACGATATAAAAGGAAGGGCACCACCTTGTGCTATTCCTTGCTCAAATAGCTTTTTAAAGAGGGTGGAAAGATAGTGGGTTTTGGCTATAGAGAAACCAAAGAAAACAAGCTCATGGTACATAATTTCTTGTATATTTTAGTAGATCTAGGTTAGATTTGATAATGATGTGATTTTGGAGAAGTTTAATGATAAAGTGAGCATTTTTATGTGTGCAAGATTGTAGATTTTGATGTCCTCCATTTGGTTAAGGTTTCTTCAAAGGATCATCAAAAAGGTGAAGTCTATATGTTCAGATAGAACAGTACAACGAAAGTCTATATGGACATCGAAAGTAGCAAACATCAAATATTCCGTTAGATCAAAATTAATATAGCACCAAATGTTCCCTTAGATTTAAAGAATTATAATCAAAAGTTTCCTTAGATCGGATGTATTATAGCATCAAATATCCCTTAGATCGAAAGTATTTATTATAGAACGTTTCCTTAGATCGGAAGTAACATTGTATCGAACATTGCCTTAACAAAAGGACTGTCGTATCAAAAGTTTCCTATTAAAAAAGTGTCCTGGTATCGAAGTTTTATGCGATTAAAGGTAGGTTAGGCCATCCAAATATGCAATGTGGATTACACTTATCATATTAAAGGTAGTTTCATCGGGTCCACGTACACGGTTAAAGTGGTAACATGGTCAGGATATCAAACTCGTAGAACAATACCGTAGATTATAGGAACTGAATATTAAACTTAGTAAGATATATGTACACCTTCTACAAGAAAGTTCATCTTGCAACACAGATTAGTGCTTTGATTTAGAGTAGAAGCATGGAAGTGAAGCAATGTTTGTAGTGTGCTTTGATGTGTTAGAGCATGAATCAGAACTAGAGATAATAATAGATAAAGCAAAAGTACCACCTCCAGTTCAAAGCGTATTCGATTTTGATGAGCCATAATTACTTTATCCTCTTGTGTATATAATGACTAGTAAGATATCGAGGGATCATGAAGGAAAGAACAATGGGAGGAGGTCATGGATGAGATGAAAGTGGTTCACCCCGGTCTCACTAACGGAGAAACCATAAACCATACTATTCCATCTTGGGAGGACGAATTTGGAGACGAATTAGTGAGCATATCTCTTATAGAAAGGAAAGGAGGATGGTTTGACCTAGTTAGCAACCTTGATGACTTAGAAGCATTACTTTATGGGAAGCCAACCATAGTGATCAAGGAAGAAATACGCCAAAAAGAAGATTTGCAAGCGGATGGGTTCACCAATGAACAAATGACCATGGTGACACCTGCTCCTCATCTTTACACCAAAATACCCAGCCTGTGGTTGAGTATTATAATGATTGATAACATGAATCAAACGAAACATGATAGGGGGCAAACTACTTTATGGGCCAACCAACTCTAAAATCCATCAAGCATTGCGATGTAAAATCTTATCATTATGATTGCCTCCTTCGTTACATAAGTTATATAAGGTTTGGTCCAAGAAAATTCAAGTGATGGTGGCATGACTCTTATGCATTGTGTTTGTGTTTACCATTAGGTTTCTCACTAACCATTGGTAAATACACTAAATCAAATGGGCCGGATGAATTTTCAAGTACCATAACCACTCGTTTGCCAATTTGTTCCATCACTTGCCCTAGATTTACGTGAATTTAAGGCAAATTCAAGCTAATGACTCGTTAATTAAATGAGCGCTCCTAAGAGGCAACCCAAGCTTTGTAACACTTTGTGTTTATTTATTTATTTTGTTTTTATTTATTATTTCCTTATGCATGCTTTCATATTTTTTACTATACTTTTCTTTTTGTTCTTGAAATTTGTTAGTGATTGCTTTGGTTGAAGTTGAATATTCTCATACTAGTTATAGACCCGTGTATTCACGGGATTGCACAATAGAAATTATATAACTCTAAAATGTGTTACACATACTAAATCATCATACCTGTCTATAGTCCTGGTCTTCATTTAATAACTAAAAACTTTCTATAGTGCCAACCTAAAAAACCTAGTAAGTAAAAATAAAATTAATATATATAAATTAACAGTATTATTCTTATTCCTGTTGGTTTATAACAATCATAACAAATTGAATTTCATAGTAGTAAAAACATGTTCAACATAATTAATATACATAATAGAGTAGGCTGTAATAGGGAAATAATGTAAGGTTCAATTAGAAAAATCCTTACTCAAATTTGAAAATTGGTCGTAAACAATATCAAAAGATTCACATATATAGGTAAATTAGATAAATGAATCTAGGCGGAAAAACCATAATGAGATTGAAGGAGAGAGTGACATGTGTTCCATAGATGTAAATGTTTATTAGGATTAGATGGAGTCATTTCTAAGGCACTTTGATAACTTGTAGAGCATTTTTACAAGTATGTCACCAGGGGAGTTTTTCATTCCATCATCCCCCCACCTCTTAGTCTTTCCGTTGCATGTCCATATATTTATACATTGAGGGCAATATATGTTTCAAGTCTGGGATGGTTGACTGTTTTTGAACTTATGCAAATCTTTTATATATTTCTCATTCCATCTTAAAATATTCTCACTATGGAAAAAATATTACAAATTTTGAATAAATGACATCCTAGATATATTTTAGATCATCAAGCATGATTGAATTTGTTGACATCATAAAATAAGAGAATCTTATGTATTAAGATAAAATGATATGGATATTCAGTGACGTTACAAGTTAAAAATATGATGTTTATGCACGTGTTTGAATCTTACTTTATCCATCCATTTTCGTAAGTATGTTTGTGCTTTTATCACATGTGATTGCATGATTCACTATTTGCTTATAATTTTGTTGACTTTTGAGTGTGCAAGATGTGTATTCATGTGAGAACTTGCCTACAATATGTAGAGCTGTAAACGAACTAAACGTTCAGCAAATAGTCGTGAACTTTAGTTTGTGAATCGTTCAGCAGGAAGTTCGTTTATGCTATTAAATGAACGAACGCGAATAAGAAAATTTTGTTTGTTTTGTTAAAAGAACGAACATGAACAGAGGTTGCATTCGATCATTTATGTTTGTAAACGTTTGATAATGTATCGTTAACGTTCGTTTGCGTTCATTCATTTAAAAGTTACGTTTGAGATAATTATGTTAAGTACTTATTTATCTTTGGTGAATATTATATAATGTTTGTAATTTTATTTATAAATCAATATATAATGGTTTGTATTTGTTTGTTTTTGAAAATTTTATTTGTATTCATTAAATATCATGAGTATTTGTTTGGCTTTGCTTGCGTTAGTTTATGTTCGTGAATGGTTAATGAACATATTAATTTCCTTAGTTAACGAACACGAACAAGAAATTTCGTTTGGTAAGTGTTCATGAATAGTTCATTAACTAGTTATTTTCTTAATGAACAGACACGAACAAAACTCCGTTCATGTTCGTTTGGTTCGTTTGTAGCCCAAACTACATGTATTTCAAGATCATAAACTGAGCACTTGCATGAAAATAATAGAGGCATTAGGATTACCAACTTGTAAGCCATTTTTCTTCTCTCTTACTTCATTTAGTTGTTACTATTAGTCATCATGTTGAGTTATTTTCTCTCATTTTGTGTTTTTACATACATCGTTAGCCACTTAGAAAATTTCACTTGATGTCTTTTAAACCCTTATGTTAAAATGTTGGTTATTTCTAATTGTCTAAATTTTGCTATCGAGTTTGTTTAATATTTATTTTGTTTTAATTAAGCGTTCATTGTTATCTAAAAAAGAAAAAAATAAGGAAAAAAATATGAAAAGAAATTAAAAAAGGAAAAGAAAAATAAATTATATTGTTATTAATATATTGTGTAGAATAGGAATAAATAAATAGAAGCTATTTGATGCATGAATAGAGTAAATCTTATACATAACTCATGTTTAGTGAATTAGTATTAGTTTAGTTGTATTAAATCATGTTTACATGCTAGTGTAATATATCATATTTAGCATCTACACATTCAGAATTTTTAAGCGTTTAGCCACTTTTATAAAAACTTTCATACCCTTTTTACCCAAGCTCTGTTATACCAATCAAATTCCTCTTGATTTATGCATTATCTTATGTTAGTTGGTGAAGATTTGACCCTTTGTGTCACACCCTTAAAATCCGTGTGCGGGGTTTACCGTGAGGCGCGTGACAAACCAAGATCTCAGTCATTAGTTACTTAGAATGACTTTATATGAACTAACAATCAAAATCACAGTTTAACTTTAAATACTGCGGAAACATTTAAAATCCAAAATAGTGTAACATGTTTTAAAATGCGCAAACATACGCACACAAAAGTTATGCAAATACAATCATAGGTGTTCAACAAACATAAACAAAATATTGTTTCATGACATGCAAACAACTTCATCATGTTGACCCGTGCAACGTGCTCCTAGGTAAAGGCAACACTTAACCTGAGAATAGCATACTAAACAAGTCAACACAATGGTTGGTGAATTCATGAGTTTGCGTTAAATAATAATCAGTGAGAGTTATAAAACATAAGCAATGTATTGTAATAGATAGCTAGTCTATACACAATTAGTAATAATCATAGTGATTTCGCGTTTGAAGCTAACTGTGTTACGTTGGTTTCTTCCCGCCATGACTTACCAGGTCGTGACAATGTTCATTAGGACAATATTGCACATGTCTGACCTCGAGTCACACAGGTGGGGCTCGTCAGACCCAGTAGTACTACCCAAGATTTCCCGCTAAATAATTATTAACAAACCGAAAGTGTGAGGACTTTCCATGGTAATCAACACTATATTAAAAACATACACAACTCATAATAATAAAGCGTTTGTAAATGCCAGTATGCTATCTCTCCCAAAAGAGGTTATGTAAAAAGAGTGGGGCATGAACTCACCTGATGCGCGTAAAGGATACTTAAAGTTTAACTTGACAATGACAAGTGGAAAGACAACCTTCAGAGGTTACCTAGAACACACAAGTACATAAGTACATGTACACAGAAATCCCAAAGAAACCCTAAGTGCTCTACAATCAAAGAACTCAAGGTTTTATAAAGACAACACACATGTGACCCAGTTGACCCGTTTGACCCGTTTGACCCGTTGGTGACATATTAGTTGATATATAGTTTAATCATGTGTGACAACTTCACATACAAGAATATCATACAAATTATCTATGTGTATCACATTGTCAACCCACGTTCTACCTAGGTCATCATACCACACTAGATTATCATACAACTCATGCAAATCCCTAACAACTATCATGCTTAGTGTAACTATAACAAAACTAATGCATCATACAAGGATCAAACCATGCACAACATATCCATATAACCCATAACTATGAATTCCCATAAACAGGACAACACAGATAACTAAATAATTAAATATTCATACAACCCAAACAATGCATTCAACCACATTAGAAATCATCCATGAACATACTCTCATGATCCTAATGTCCCAAACATGATTCCCTAATCACTAATCACAGTTCATCATCATATATGGTCACCAAAAACCTAAATTCTCTTCATAATCAGTCAAGCATCCAAACAACTCAATTAATACATTCTACCATATTAGGCTTCATCAATAAACACTCTAACATGATCCTAACATCAAGAACATGTCCAAATCATCATATCCAAAGTTCTATAAAAATAAAGTTTCCCTTTTGGGAAAGTAACACCAAAAGTGATCTAGCATCCAATTCAATCATAATTTCATCAATTTCATACCTAACCAAGCTCAGAATGTATCTAGACATGATCAATAACACTTAATTAACATGATTCATCACTTTCATACTCAAAAGTTACTATCTTTAGTAATGTATGAACTATAACATGTATTCTTGAATTCCTAATGTTCATAACAACAATCTAACATCTAATCATCATCATAAACACATCCATAACATCACTACATCATCAAATCAACACTCCATGCAAAATAAAGTTACTATTCTTAGTAACCTATGAACAACACATCAAAATCCTAACTTTCTTGCATAATCGATGTTAACTAACATGTATTCAATCTAACTAACATGGTAATATCAACAAACATCAAGAAAATCAACACTTTGAACCCAATTTCGAATTAGGGTTCGGCCCCTATCAAAATCCATCAACAAAACACAAAACTAACCTTTTAATTCACGTAGTGGACAAGGTTTGATGCTTGCTACACATTAGAACCACTTGGAACTACTCAAAATCTATGCTTGATGCTTGGATGTGGCTTAATCACAAGGGGAGGGTGAGAGGGGTGAAGTCGCGGCGGTAGGGCGGGTATGGCTAGGGTTTCTTTTGTTTTAATTCACTTAATATGCATATTTACCGTTTAAACCCTTGTGTTTTGTATTTTATAAAAATCAGACTTTAAACTCATTTTTAAAAGTGTTTTTAACTAAGTTATTAAACATATAAACTAATAATTACAGTGATATATTTTATCTTTACTAAACACCAAACATACGAATTAATACACACGTTTCCACATTACGCGATTAATTTTCATAATTAATTTTAAAACACACAAACACAGAAGTATGACTTAACAACCACATAATCAGTTAAGTTATCATCAGTTTAACATTATTAATTATTATTAAGTCACCAACGTTAAACGACACCTAGTGTGTACTCACGACACGTATATGCAAGATTTAACGGAACTAACGGAGTTTGGTAATGGAAAATTTCCGGATGTCACACTTTGCAAGTATATTATTATGTCTGTATGCAGGATCGAATAAGGGTCACTCAACAGATGGTTTTTTTTCTCAAACTCACCTTGAATCAACACTCAGCAAGTAGTCTATGAAGAGTTGATCACAATATACCAAGTAGCAAGCAGTAAGAAAATAAACACAGCAAGTAAATTTTCA